>JAPMNP010709309.1:0-13848 GCA_029874935.1 Atherina boyeri
AACGCCCCGTGGAGGTATTATTTTCTAAAAAATATAGCTTTTTATTAAAATGGCTCCATATTCAACCTTTAAAGCTTTGTCCAAAAAGAGTTCCATATTTGATTTTTATCTAAATTAACATACCAAAAATTATGTAAATGACTGTATTCTGCACAATGTGCAAACTGATGTGATTCATTTTTATGAATTCAGATTTGATGTGTCTCAAACAAAACAAAATGTTGAAAAAAGCTTTCAGCCCAGGAGACAAACATTTTTTATAAAAAACATCTGTGTTCCTTAAACACTAAAAACAAAGGCATCTTTTAAGGTCACTGTTCTGTATAATCTCTATTTGATGAGAAAAAGAAAATAGAAGACAATTATTTGTTAGTTGAGATGTGATCTAAAGGGTTCATATTTGAATCCTGCCTGGTTCAAATATCAGCAATTTCTCAACAGATTGTTAGTTACACTGGGGTGAAAAGCGGCTCTCACAATGCAGTCAGACTTGGAGAGTCACTGATCCTTCACTGTAAATTGAGAAGCTTTTTTTAAGGCAGACTTTTTTTTCTGCCTTTGTTTTAAAACAAGCTAAATTGCTTTTAGCTTTTTTTGTAAGAGTTTGATCTACTTTTGAGGATTTCTGGCTTTGATTGAAATGGCTATAAGATATGATTAATAGTGTAATCATAAACCAACTTGGGAGAAAGTAACTCATGTTTGAAATCTCCAGCAGCTTTAACCAGATGATATAGATCATTATTGCTTTTGCTGACAGCAGAACGTTTCCACTGAAATCTTGCTAGAGACAACATTGCTTCATTGTTATTTGAAATGTGCTGATGCTTTTCTCTGTCGGGATGTTTCTCCACAAGTCTCATTGAAAGTGTAAACACTGAGCGGGCCCTTCTCTACTGTTTTACAGAATTACAACAAACAGAAATTGCCAAGAGACGAGTGGACGAAGGAAACCCTGCTACTTAGTCCAACAGAGTTTGGAAAGCGCAGCACGACTGTAACTAGCATCCAAAAGAAACGAAGAGCACCCAAGGGATCAGCTAACAGACGTATTGAACTGTACAGCTAGGGCTTGAGATAAATGGCTGACAAGCAAATCAGGTGAGGTTGAATGTGGCTAAAAAGGTTTGAAGCAAGTGTTTTTTTTTATCTGCAGACTTTCTACATTTCCTATTTTAATCTTTGGTATTTTCCATCATTCAGTTTGCCTGCCAAATTGATCAATGGGGGGATCGCTGGCCTAATTGGAGTGACCTGTGTGTTTCCCATTGACCTGGCCAAGACTCGCCTACAAAACCAGCAAAATGGATCACGCCTTTACACCAGCATGTATGAACTGACACAAGCTTTGCTGCTGTGCTGCAGTTAGAGTTGATCAGAGATACCTCCGAGCTTGTCAGGCAGCTGTTTGACTAACACCACATGTGTTGTTCTTGCGTTTTAGGTCTGATTGCCTTATTAAGACCATCCGGTCAGAGGGGTATTTTGGGATGTACCGAGGTAAGTCGAACCTTTTCTTTACCTGTGGTTATTTGTGTAAGTCTGGAGTAAAACACTGAAAGCATCTCTGCTGTTCGGTGGCGAAGGATCATTACAGCCAGCTTCACTGTGAGACTAGACATAAAAAAACACCAATCAATTTATAACCACAGAAGTTATCATATGAAAAAGCATTCTAATGTAAACCATCTGACCTTCTTTCTTATACTTTCTCATGGTTTTTCTTTCTTTTTCGTGTCCCTTCAATCCTCTTAGGAGCTGCGGTGAACTTAACACTAGTCACGCCAGAGAAGGCCATCAAGTTGGCTGCCAACGACTTCTTCAGGCATCACCTCTCAAAAGATGGGTGAGACATGAAAGTGCTGACAGCCCGGCTTATACGCTCCCACTTCCCCAGATTTACGCTGTGAATAACTGGCATGTTTGCTAACATGCATATAACCTGACACATTAGCTGTCTGTACTCTCACCAAGGCTCCACTTAACCCCTCACCTCTCCGTCATCTCCTCAGAGGCACAGAGCATTTCATGCTGATTTGTTTACTGCATTAGTTATAAATACAGTTACTTGCATGAGTCCCAGTGGCAGTCCTGTCTGAAATCACATTACCGAGTTGCACTTAATAGAATCACATGCCGAGCGTTAATAATCATCATCGGGTGCCGCTGAAAGCGAGCACCTATAGTCCACCCTGAGAACTGCATGCTCAGACCTGAAGCTTTCGGGGACATCTAACTCCATCACTATGGTAACATGCATGCCAGCTGATGAATGATTGACCTGTTTGGTCCCTCCGCTCTTCTTGTGAATTATTAATCAGCTCTTGTGCCTGACGTGTTATGGGAGACAAAGATTAGCATCACCAGCAACAGCAGGGACCACTGCTATTTCTAGGACTGTGTAAATGAAATGTTCTCACATTGTCAGCTTACCGTTGGCTAAATTTTGTCTATTTTTTCTTTCATTTCATTTAGAAAACTCACTCTGTTCAAAGAGATGCTGGCTGGGTGTGGGGCAGGTACATGCCAGGTGAGTGGTTGAGGTGCTGCTTTAATTGCCCCCCGTTCTCCATCTGGAACTCTTCGAGATCATGTACACATGGCTGAGCCTCCTCCTCTGCCTCATTTGTCTCTGCTCCTGCAGCCAGTATTAGCTACCACTCCATTTAAACAAGGCTCCGTAGTTAGAAAAACATACTCGCAGTGTGTAGATTGTGCTATCTGTGATCAGAGCATGACCTGTAATGTTCCATTTTAATGAGTGATCTCCAATCACTGTAATGTTGTCCTGTTAGCAGGAGATATAGCAGCAGCTATGCGTGAGTGATCAGATAAGACGTTGTGAGAGTGCTTGGCCATGTGCGCTAAGTGAGTGAGTCAGAAGGAAATGCCTGTTGTCAATGAGGGCAAAGGCTTCAAGCCTGAGGAACGTGATTAGATTAAGTGTAGCAGACCTTGGATTAAGATTGCAGCTGAGAACGTGGCCATCTCACGCTTAATCCAGTTAACTAGTTACTATTGTATGACTACTGAGAGAAACAAGACTTGACATTGAGCTGATGCTTCCCAGTAGATTTACATTGGATACACACTTGTCTTATCAGACTTAGAATTAATCTTTTTCAAATTTCTTGTATTCACAGAGAAAAAAGAATAAGACTTGATCACAGCATGCACATGTGGTCATTGTATTTGACCATCATTTTGCTTCGGTTGCAGGTTGTTGTAACAACTCCCATGGAGATGTTGAAAATCCAGCTCCAGGATGCTGGAAGGATTGGTAAGAGGACATTAAATCCAGCTGGCGATTTTGTCACAGACTGAGGTGTTGGTGATAAACTGGGGAAAGAGCGACCCCATGTGGCCGTGTCAGAGATTACAAGTTTTATCCTTATTTTTTTTTTCTTATTTTTATTAATTCAAAATGCCCACACACATATATACTGTGCATTGAGTGATGACAATAGATTGGAGATGTTTCTGTAATTATTACTGTTGTGCTTTTTGTGGGCTATAGCTGCTCAGAGGAAGCTCATGCCGGAGACGGTGGCAGCAGGTACCGTGGAGACAAAGTCCCCTACGGCTATGCAGCTTACCAGAGAATTACTGAAGGAAAAAGGCATCGCTGGGCTTTATAAAGGCCTTGGTGCCACATTGCTCAGGTAAACCTGATGTGTCCTGAAGGGGATAATTTTGCTCGCAAATTGTGTGAGTGTGTTTTTTTTTCCAACAGCTTAATGTTGTACCTATGTATGATTTTATGTAGGGATGTTCCTTTCTCCATCATCTATTTCCCCCTTTTCGCCAACCTGAATAACCTGGGGAAAAAAGGCGCTGATGGCCCAGCTCCTTTCTATGTGTCGTTTTTATCAGGCTGTTTAGCAGGAAGCACAGCGGCTGTTGCTGTCAACCCCGTTGATGGTGAGCAGAGCTTCTGTAGGGACCTTTTCTGCAATGTTTACACTGATGCTACATGTTTTATACTAAGCTGAGCTCACTGCGTTGCAGTTATAAAGACAAGACTGCAGTCACTGAACCGAGGGAGCACAGAGGACACGTACAGCGGAGTGACTGACTGTATCAGGTGACCTCATTATGTCTTCACAGCTAAAGCATGCGCGAGGCTGCTTGTAGCCAGTGTGTAGTCATCGCCATCATCATCATCTCTACTGGCATGTAGCTAATACTAGTTGTAAGTTTTAGTTTATGTAATGATGTGTTTTTTTTCTTTTGTTTGCTCTCCAGGAAAATCATGCACAATGAGGGTCCGTCGGCCTTCCTGAAGGGAGCCTACTGTCGAGCTCTGGTCATTGCGCCTCTGTTTGGCATTGCACAGACGATCTACTTCCTGGGTGTGGGTGAATTTATCCTCAGCTTCTTGCCTAAAAAAGACAACTAAGGAGCACATTCTTTCTGCCTTTCCCTCCCATGATGCATCACATCAACTACACAAGGATTCATCTTATCCTGACACAATTTCTTTTGGGAGGGGGGGGTCAGTGCATGACCAGTCAGTACATTTAGTTTTCAGTTAGTTGAGTTGTGTTGAATGTTAACAATTCAAGAGGGAGCCTTTGTTTGCCAAGCTGCCTATGGTGGCACATTAAATTCCAGCTGTGAGGTTCAGCTAGCTCTCTGGAAATGAAGCCACATATATCAGTTCAGCATTTTAAAGGAATATTACAGCAACATTTTATTGTGTTTTCTTTTCTAAACATGATTGTTAAATTTGCAAAGTAGATGGCTACTACAGGTTTGTAGGCCCTACAATACTTAATTTTTAGACCAAATTTTTAGACATTAGAAACCCCCAGCAGCCCATTTGAATTCACAATCTATAACTATCCTAGATTGAAAATCAAAAGCACATTCCTCACTTTGATGTTTGAGAACTTTTCATCTGGTGGAATTCTTTCCCAGACTTTATGTATTTAAAGCTAAAATGCATATTACTAGAGAAGAATTCACTATATGAGCCCAGTTAATGTGTTGACCAGCACAATCCCTATGATCTTTCCTGAGAAGCCACTTCCCTTCCTGTACAGTAAGTGGTTGTAATGAACTCAACCATTCAGCTCTGAGCAGACTTTGATTGCCTTGGCTTTTCAAGTAGATCAGGTTCCATGAGATTTAGTGCTACCACAATAGTTTGACTGTTTCGCCTTTGTGAAAGATGCCTCTGTTTCCTGGTTACACACCATCCTAAAGTCACAGTTTTCCGTGTTTAAACATTATGGATTGCTGTAAACATGTTCCCATTATTTGACCTGGAAGCACAATCACCCAAAAAACCCAAACAAAAAAAAAACATTATGCATCTTTAGATGGGTCAAAACTGTATGATATATGACCACACCCCAATCACTGCAGTCACTGGAGGTTTTTTTTTTCCCTTTCTGCCTTTGTGCACGATGGAATATGCCTGCTGTTACATCACTGATTGGACTGTAGGCTAAAGTGCAACGAGCAGCAGCAGTTTTCTGCAATGTGTTATTCATTGAGGATTCAGAGGCATTAGTTGTGAGCATAGATAGGTTGAAAATAATTTGTATATAAAACCAAATGTATCATTCTTAAACTAAAAAACAGTCAGACATCTTGAGTTTCAGAAGGTGTTCTGAAACTTCTGATCACAGTCATCCATTGTGGAGCGGAGTATATTTCCCCCCTTAGCTACAGACATATGATTATTTTTGTTTACAGATGAGTTCACACTCAATTTTAATGCTTGGTGCAAACTTGAATTCAGTGGCAGGACCCAAAGACCATATGAAAAATCTTTCTTTATCAGAAAATCAGACCACTGTGTTCTCAGTGTTGTACCATTTTGACCAAACATCTCTCCTTGTTTGCTTTAGAGGTTTTGTTTGCTTTAAGCTGTCAGAAAAAAACAGCCCTGTCGTATCTTGTTTGTGCATCACAGCAACACTGAAGCCCTGCCATTGGTTTATCTTGTCGGAGATCAAGGTGACTTTGATGTGTATTATCCAATCACATTCCTTCCTTGCTCCCGCTGGTCAAGCAGCTCTTCAATTGTTCTGTTGCACTGTGGATACACAATGCAACTTTTTGGTGTAATATCATTTGTGGGAGTGAGCTTTATTTATCAATATTCCTTTCTAGAGGCAGTATAGCACTATATATTTGTATGTGTTGTCTTTTTCTGTGTCAAAACTGTCCACCTTAACTATATTGTACATTACGCAGATGATATCAACTTTGTTTTAGGATTTATTGTTTGTAAATGATGGCTTATTTGCACACCTACCTCTCCACCTCCCCTCATCAATCCACATTGCAGTGATTTTATGTTATGATGATGTGGACATATCACATGAAGGCACAGAAATGCAACAAGCATCATTTGAACTTAAATGCAACATATTATTGAGATTTCTTTTTTTTCTTTAACTGTCTGCCAAGGGGAACACTAGTATAGATTTTCTTAGGTGGTTTTTTCAGAGGTGCCATTTCTCCTGTGCTGTTGGGTAAATCTGTGGGTGAGCCAGTTCTCTACTGCTAAATCCCAGGACCAAATGAAGAATGCTTTTAGAAATGTTGTTTCAAGTGAATAAGTTATAGCAGTGCTTGTGAAAATGACATGAAATGTAAAACCACCCCTGACAAACTCAACAGAGTTCATGTTAATGTAAATCTGTCCGTCTGAAAGGTGCTTCTTCTATGACGTAGCTGCAATGTGACAGTGGCAGCACCAAGACCAAGGCTGCACTGTGCGAATCACAAGTGAGCTCTTCTCTGCGTTGCCAGTGTCTTAACTGAAAGCCATAAGTCAGAGAGGGACTGCTAGGCATCGACTAGCGATGGTGGCAGATGACAGGCTGAGATACAGGAAAATGGCAAAAAACAAAACAAAAACAAAAAAAGACCCACCTATTCTTGTGAGCTTGGCTTTATAAATTACTGTTGAAGTTTTTTTTTTTTCATGTCTCTTTGACATTCCAACTTGACTTTGCATATGCATATGCTGTTTTTGTGATCACAATGCCTAATTTTGTGTTGTTGAGATCATTATGATTTCTCACCTCTCATCCCTCCTTCATCGTCTTCAGATTGTTTTTATCTGTTGTTGGTTGAATTTTGAAACAAATGTTGTGCGAGTTGTTTTCGTTTTTTGCTCAGCTGTGAATTTTCACCGACCTTGTGCATTTGGTTATGTATGTGCGTGTGTGTCTGACAGTGTAGTGCTGTAGTTAATGTGTAGTTGTTAAGAGTGACTCTGCGGTATTTTTCTCTTTGATTGTCGAGTTCCGCTGCTCCCCTCCCTTTGTGTATTTGTCACAATCCTCTGCCATTTACTCGATCCAGCATCCACCGCCGGGGTGCAGGCCAAAGCAGAGGAACTTGCAAAACACCAAAGTGTTTCATTTAGAGTGTATACAATCAGAGAAAGCACAAATGATTATTAGGCGTAAGAAACCATACCGCCCTCTCAATACTTTAAGAAACTCGTATGCTGATTTACGGACATGTAAATCATTCACGTCCGTAAATCTTGACTGAAGTATCCTTTTTAGGGCCTAGAAGAAATGTTTATCTATGACTGTAAAACCTTGGGGCTGAGACAACAGGTCATCAGAGACCCACAGGGTGGGGTCCACTGTTATCCTTCAGCAGATAGCCACAAAATGTATATTGCCTACATATTCTATATGAATCAAATATAAGAATGTAACTTAGATATTATGAGATGTATTATAATTATAGTGAAGATTTTATTACATTTTAATCTTAAGATTTGTGCTTTACATGTTCACTGAAAAATTCATGAACCAGCTCACTAATATGCAATAAGCATAAGGCACAAAAGAGACACATAGTAGATGAAATTCTGTTAAACGCTGAACACAACCAAGTAATCACAACATTACACGGTGTATGACTAATGCAACTGGGGAGCTTGGAGGTCTTTTAGGGCCTGAGCTCACCTCACGTCCCTGTTCTCTTCCTCCAAGAGGAATTGTGCAATACAGCACTTTAAAACAAGGACCCACCCACCCACCCCGCTGTCTATCTACAAGGTCTCTCTGTGACATAAAGGGTGTTAATGGAAATGTGTGGTGAATGACACAACTGTCTTGGACATTTGAAAAAAAGAAAAAAGAAAAAAAATTGTGTTCCTTGCCACAATTTACTGTTCAATAAAGTGACTGTCCTTAAATCACACGATGTAGTCGTCTGTCATTGTTGTTGCACTGTCTTATTACACACTCATTATTGTTTCTTTCGCAAAGGTGCCGTCTCTTTCTGACAGAAAACAAAAGGACTGACTCTGTGAGTTTGTATGTAACAGTGTTGTGAAGACAAAACAGTTGAAGACAGCAAGGACAGCATTGTGACTCCTCAAGCCAGTTGTGGAGAGATTGGATTTATTTTTGGAGCCACCAGGTGTCAGTGTTGGGCTGCAGGGAAGCTGTAGTCCCCAGAGAAAGGAGTGGATAGTCAGCAGTAACACACTACAGGTGTATGTTCATCTCTGGGTGGTTTGACAGTAAATCACATGCTCTGGTCTTTCATGCAAGTTTATTTCTCTCACTGCTGCGATAGAACACACAGGCATGCTACCTGTGATCTTTGGGTTTTTTCACTTGATGAATAAATCACGTTTAAATGTTCACAACTTGCATGATAACAGTGTGAAAACATGTTTTTCACTTGATGTTTGGTATTTTTAAACTCCTGCATGTTACAGCCGAACTCCTGCTATAAAGGGTTCATTCATTATTAATCCTTTGCCGTTTTATTTATTCAGCTACGCTGTTTATGGCATTAGTTTCTAGGTGCTATTTTGCAGAGCCCTGCAGCATAATTACATCACAGCACCTTCATGTAACCCTTCACAAACAAATACGCGCATCCTGCGGGGCCTTCTATATGTCTCTGGCTTTCTATCCAGATCTTATTTCTGCCAGAGTCAGATTTCATATTGGATTTTTTTTGCCTCTTTGAGAGACTCCTTTCATCACACTATCTACTCCAGTGTTTACACACGAGAGATTAACTGAAGGCTCAGTTTACCACGACAAGACTTTGAAATGTAGAAATGAGCAGCAGCTACTGTTCCTGTGCACTCTCAAATCCTTTTCATGTGTCATGACTTAAGCTTCCACCGTGAACTATTATTAGCCTTTTCCTGCTCTCTAGCAAGAAGAGGAAGGGAGAAGGTGGAGGAAGAGGTAGTTAAGTTGAGCTACATGATGGAGAAAAGGCAGGAAGCAAGAGGTGGAGACAGCTAAGGACCAAGGAGCTGGAGGAAGGGAGGGGATGGTGGTGATGTGTATTTAGGTCACTAAATCAATGGGAATCAGGTTTTTGAAGGGGAGAGAAGGGGGGTATTTATAGATACCAGTGGAGACAGATGCATCAGTGACAGGCACAATGTTGCTTGGAGCAGGAGATGGAGAAGGGGAACTGGGAATAGAATGTGGTCAAATTGGTCTGCAGAGAATTTTCCCCAACAAATAGCAAAAGATGTTCAGTCGTGAACAAATGGCAGAGAGCATGGTGCAAAACAAAATGTGATCAAATGGAAATGGCTACGGGATGCTTTAAGTAAATGACCTTCCCAGATTTATTGACAAAACGCAGGCAAACTGTTAGTGTTGCAAATGCTCAAAGCATTTGCATCTACAGTGCAGCTCGACTCATATCCTATTGAATTTCTAATCTGTGATATCGCTGAGCCACATTATTGAACGCGATATTAGACTTCTGAAAACATGCATATTTATGGCTCGAAATACAATAAACCATAGAAAGAGAAACTGTTGAAATATGAACTGAAAGGGAACTGGTTGAGCTTAATATCGTGGATTGATGATACAACATGTATTTTAACAATGACCAAGTGGTAAATTTATTGATGCAGGCATAAGGTTGTCGTTTTAAGAGCTGTCATGCTTATCCCATTTGTTCTCTAATGCTCCATGTCTCTGTCTACTTGCTTCTTGCTGGAAGAAGTTCCATCACAAATTGGAAATTTGCCCAGAGAACACGAAGAAAAATAATTGAAGCAATTGTTTTAAATTGCTTTCTAACAGGCTTTTTCTAGGACCGTGTCAAGGTCAGGGGCAAATTGGTCCTTCTTCACTTACAGGGCTGCATGTGTGTGTGATGTAAGACAGCCTGAATACTGAGTGCAAAAAATCTACATCTCATTACTGCAGCTAATTTAGGCAGTATTTGCATAGCAGCCACCTCACCTTGTATCAAAAAGTAGATAAAGATGCACCTGATTACTCCTTGAGAGCTCTTAATCTCTGCCCTGTGCTCAGTAATATACTCAGTAAACCTGAACAGGACAGGGCAAAACTATATTAAATGGGATAATGGATATGAGTCAGGTGGACGTGAAAGACAAGACTAGATGGATTTGTTCTCATCTTGTATTCTATCAGTGTTTGGAGACATTGAAGCAAAATTTTCACAGCATTTTACAAAAGTAGCCATTAAAATGTGACATCTAGACTACAGTATGTTTCTTAAATGCCCATTTGATACCAAGTCGAAAGCAGGATTATTTTTGTCATTGTTATTTTAAAAAAACCTATCAATCAAACTTACCAGTTGTGCACCAAAAGTGTTTTCTATGATGTTTTACGGATGATTCAGTTTTTTTTTTAAATTTATATTTCCTCTCACTTAAACTGAAAACAAAAATGGAATATTTTAGGTAAGTGTTCTTGCTGTGTATCAAGAGAAAAGTTTTCTTATTTTTGCATAAACAACAGTAACAAGAAAAAGTTACACAAGAAAATAAAAATTGTGTTGTGTTGTGTCAGGAGAGGGCTATTTGATTTGATGTCATGTAAACAGTGAGCATAAAAAGAGCCTTATGTTTGCTTTTGAAGGTGGTATAGAAGAAATGGATGTGCGGATCGATACTAAAATATCGATACTTCCGATACCAGTTAGTTATGTTTAGGAATCGATTTTCATGTTAGAAAATCGATATTTTAGTGATTTGGGGAAAATGTGTAGTTTTTCATGAGCTGGACTGGAGTTGACAGAAACTAGAATATCAGGATCTTAAATTATACCCAGTTGGTAGGAACTACTTTTTCTTCCGCCAGCCATCGTACATCTCATTAAATATAAAGTAAAACAGCCGTTGTGGGGTTTTAAAGGGACAGTTCACCTATTTAAGACATGAAGTTGTATTCAATCCATAACAGCAGTATAGTACATAAGCTTCACATTGACCCACTCTGTGGTCACCTCCATGGTGAGAGTTCTTGCTGCTTGAAGTTCTTCAAGAAAGTAGTCCCGGCTAGTTTCTGGGGCCACAAAACTGTGCGTTTTTATGTGAAAAAATTATATGCGTTTGAAAGCTTGATTAATTTACATCACAAAAAACACTCCAGGCAAAATATTCAGACGCGAGCACTGTTGACATTGACAGCAGCGCGGATTGATGGAAATGGAAAGATTAAAACTGAGGTATGAATTTTGCCTGGAGTGTTTTTTGTGATGTAGATTAATCAAGCTTTCAAATGCATATAATTTTTTCACATAAAAATGCACAGTTTTGTGGCCCCAGAAACTAGCCAGGATTACTATATTGAAAAACTTGAAGCGGCCAGAACTAACCCAGGGAGGCGACCACAGAGTGGGTCAATGCGTATGCACTATACTGCTGGTATGGATTGCATACAACTTCATGTCTTAAATAGGCAAACGTTCCCTTTAAAAGGTAAAGAAACAGCTGAAAACTATTTGATAGATTAGACAGATCATATTAACAAAATTTTATTATATAAGTGACAACAAACATGCAGTTATTGTGGCATTTATATATTTATTGATGTATTTTACTGGTAATTTTGGTTTGAGTCCCAAAGTATTCTATAAAATATTACTTTTTCCTTAGTGTCGCCTGCTTTGAAAGTGATTTTCCAAACACATTTACTCTTTGTACAAAGTATCGGTATCGGACCAGTATCGCCTATACTAGATTGAATTTTACTTGGTATCGGATCGGAAAGAAAATCAATGGTATCGCACATCACTAATAGAAGATGTTTGTGGCAATTCAGAGGTTTTTGAATAAAGCACACCCACAAGACCAGCCTACTTGAGTGACAGCTCCCTCCCTGGCCACGCCTCTAAGACAACATTTGCTATTAGCAGCGTTGTGACTGAGTGACGGGCAAAGAGACAAATAAAACACGCCATGAGCGCAGAAATGATTGGCTGGTGTTTGTAAGTCCCATTAATTTCCCAGCTGATGTATAGTAATATTTATATTTTTAAAGCTTTTAATAAATCATACCTTATAGGGCTATGAACCCAATTTCATGGAATATTGCAATAATGAGTAAAAGAAACATCTTATATAACACCTTTAAAGTGTTTTTTGTTTGTTTGAAGAGAAAGAAAAATGTTGAGCCTAAAATGTTGGGCTTGCATCTAATTTTTAGTCGAGGATTCAACATTTTACTGCAACTTTTTCCTCATTTCAAGATCAGTATCTCCACAACTGAAAATATTTCCAGTCAACCAGTGCAACTGATTCAAGTCTGAATCCCATCAGCAGGCTGCAGGAATTACAGGCAAAGCCATAATTATGACATGATCAATAGATTCAAGAAACACATGTGGCAGCGGAGCAAACAAGCTGAGGAGACTTTACTCAGCTGCAAAAGTCACTCTCCCCATTTTGTCCTCTGAGCCACAGCACGGTGGCTGTTAGAACCAGAGAAGAAGGCTGGGAGAGAGGAAAAGGAGCGGAGAGGGAGGGAGTACAGTGAGAGTCTCAAATTGGTTAGCCTACCTATCCACTAGGAGGAGAGGAGAGGCTGCTGAGGAGCAACAAAACAATAAACAGCTACTACTACAAACCACATCAGCGGAGTTCACGACACACACCAGAGGAGTACCAACAGGAAAAAAGAAAAAACGCCATCGTATTTGCTTCGGAACGAAGTAACACAGCCATGTATCTGAACAGGGAAGAGGACAATAGCAAAGGTAAGATCCTGTCAAGGATTGCCACTCTTTGCAAAGAGCACCCTGACACTTTCAAGGTGTTTCATTTCTCTTTCTCTTGGAGGTGACTGCCTGGCACAAAAAGGCGGGGATGTTCTGTCACACATCCTTTCGAGAATGCATCTTTTAAAGCCTATCTCCTCTGGCATGAACCGGGAATGTTGGTGAAAAGTGTGGGCTGTCATTATGTAATATCGGTGCAGTTAATTGCCTCCTAGGAGGATGCTTATCTGAACCCCAATCCTGCTTTCATTAACCGTGGGCAATCAATTGTGAACCTGTTGTAGACAGATACTGTCATATGCAGGGATTTGTAAGTGTGCACTGATTGGCATTTGGTTTTTAATGTTGTGGACATTTGCATTAGCTACTTAAGGGCAGCATAACACAAGGTCAAAGCCTTAAACTGCGATGAAACCTCAGTGTAGATAGGTTAGAATGTGTGGTTGCTCCACAGCGTCCGATATCCTTTTAAGATACTAACGAAATAGGTTGCAGCTTATTGGAGAGATAACGTGCAGCAGCGAGAGGGGTAAAGAGGGTACAAAGGAGGAATATTTGAGTAATCTCTCCCACGTGTTTTTGAGGCGTGATTCCCCCCTCTCTCCTCGGGTGCTCAGAAACACACTCGACTCGCGTCCCCCTGCTGTTACCATGAAGCATGAATAACTCTCCCGGGCTGAGAGGTAATGCTAATTACCTCCTAAAATCTTCAGGTTATACGAGAATAACACCTGCTGCTACCGAAGACCGGTGGAGGAGGGACGGTGGGAGAGGAGGAGGAGGTGAGGGTGGCGTAAAGGAGCAAAGAGGCAGAGTGGGAGGAGCCGTTTTTGTTCATTT
>JAPMNP010709309.1:13856-25708 GCA_029874935.1 Atherina boyeri
CTGTGATGTGAGATAACGTGATTTAACGCAGACCACAACACTTTACTGTACGGAGATGTGTGCGAGCAGCAGCAGCAGCAGCAGCAGCAGATGATGATGATGATGATGATGATGATGATGATGAAGAGGACCATGGTGGCTGCTTCAACACAGGGATGACCACTCTATGTGTCAGAAACAAAAATGACAGTTTTAAAAAAAGATACCCCAAACTCCAATCACTTCAACCATTTTAAGGATATTGGGAGGGGAAAAAGTGTAAACTTTAATGTGACTGTTGACTAGTTCGTGGAAATGGGGGAAAAAAAAAACTAACAAAAAACAAAACAAATCCCTAAATCCCACTCATAGACTGCCAGTTTTGAGTTTCATATAAATGAAATGGAGATATAATTAAATTAAAGAATGAATGCTACTGTAATCAACTAATTACTAAGAAAAAGTCATTAAATTGCTCTAACTAATCAAAATGTCAGTAAACACAATGAGGTTGGGTTTGCATACAAATCTATTGTATCTAGTAAAAAGCATTTTTATCTTTGAAGAAATCCCGATGCTTTTATTGTGCAGAAATAGCTGAATGTTTTGGGCATATTTTCATAGGTAAGCAGAGAAACTGCTTTGATTGCTGCATCATAAAAGGTTCAGCAGCTGATAATAAGCTGCTCTTCAGTCATTAAACGGTGTGCCTTCAGATTTTCAATATTTTTTTCGATTGTTTTCTCTTGTTTGAATTTGCACTACTACTCAATCAAATCAACATGCATTGCCCTGAATCTGCCTGGCTGGACTAATCCACCATACCAACATATAATACCATGCAGTGAAAACAAGAACTTTTCAGTGCTACAAATTAGACAGTGTTTTTCTTCTAAGACTTTTCTTTGTTTATGTGTTGTCTATCTGGGAATATTTATTAGAAAAATGATCAAAAGTTAATCACATTTAAGTTTGATTGCTTTGATGATATAGTCAGACAGGTGTATTGTATTGTAGACATATATTAGAAAATCCCACTTTACACTTGATGTATTACCTCAGTCAAAGTTTTCTGATGAGTTTAAGCTCTCATTTGCATTTATAAAGGTATAATAAAGCATAATATTCACCATGTGACTATGTGTTCCCTTGAGTAAACTAGACAGTGAAGCTGGAAAAGCGTAGGCTCCATTTTGATTGACAAGTTAACTATATATTCCACAAATGAGTGGGTTGCTATAATTATCTTTTATATATACAGTTTATCAGTGTCATTGAATTGAGTTCTGCTCATGTTAACAAAACATATTGTGAAAGAGTTTTACTCTTATGTACATGATTCCCATGAGTGTGCTTGAAAGCAACATATGATAATGCAGAAATAAGGAAATAGAAATTAAGAAACTGATATTGTAGTAGAATGCACTGGCCAAGGCTGCAGTTGCAGCTAACTCTAAAAATAATTAGTTTAGCCTTGAGTTAGGATGAATATTTGTACTGTAATGTTTGTTTGAGAAGTCACCTTTTTAAATACCAAAGTCTGTAGTTCTTCTAGCAAATAATTGACATTATCTAGAGAATTATCAGCCGCAGCTAACTTGCTGATGTTTACTTTTCAGTCTTTCAAGTATTATCATTCTGCTTCTGTATTTTTGGGTTATAGGAGGAACATTTCTCAAGATGGTTGAAGTTTCTCGTTTCAAACTCACGCGGAAGCATGTTAAAATTGCTTTCAAATGACAAGAAATGGGTAACATTTGCTTTCAAAGAAAAATAAGTATTTTTTTTGTAAAAGTCTACAGCTGCATTTATAGCCTAGCTCTTGGATGGTTGTTGAGGGTTATGAGGAATTGTGAGTCTTTTCAAGGACAACTTAACTTTGTGGGTTTTTTCTTTGGCAGCATTTCTATATCAGGGTCAGTTAATTTGTGTTTCGGCTTAATTGGCTAACTGAAAATTTTTGCATGTATGGTGGTGATTTTACAAATATTTCCAACGTTTTTCTGATGGTGTGTTCTGGTGCTGCATTCATGTGTTAAACCAAACACTGCAGACCAATGTCACCTAAACCAATGACCATATGGTTACTTTGTCTGGATCAGCTACCATGGAAGTGACCAATGACTGTATGATGATTATGCTAAATACTTTGAAAGCTCTTAGTCTGTGATATTAGAGAACAAGACCATAAAAAGGAAGTCTCATTCATTATGATGAATTACATATTAATGCATCTAACCACATGTGATTTATAAAAGATGGGACTTCTTCCAATGGTTTTAAGAACCACACTGATTGGTGAAAAAGTTCTTGCTGTGTGAAACCTGTGAAGAGAAAATGATTCTGCTTCTGACCTCTGTATATATTTTGCTAGTTAGCTTATGGCCATAAATGCAAGTTTATGTGTGACCCCTAGAATATAGAATTTTAAGAATATGGACCCAAAAAGACACCAGGGAACATCACACCCTTGTAACATCAAACCAAGAAAACACAGATATGCTTCAAATAATTTCTCACAGAGCTTATGTAGCTAAAAAAGCTGTTTTCAGGGATTCATGGACGGCAAGTTCAGTATAGAGCTTTGAGCTGGAAACAATTGTAAAGGAAACAAAGGAAAACCTTTGTTTCCCCGTTGAACTCAACACTTGTTTGACATTTTTTATTTTATTCACATGAGTGGGTGTTTCCTAATCGCACTGCTGTAGCCTTTAAATTCACACAGCGTCTCAAGGTGGAGTGGCAGGGGGAGGGAGAAAGGTCCACCAGGGACATATTGATTATGGCCTCATAGGATAAAGGCAGGCGAGGACAAACAGGTTGATCATATGTGAGCCCGGCATCCACACATGCACTGTGCTGCTGTCAAATAAACATCTGACATGAACATGCTCTCCCACTGATACTAAAGGAAAAAAAGTGAATTACGAAAGTGGAAAGGAGTGGATCATCTGAAAAGACTGTTATTATCTCCTCAGTCTGAAGGCTGAATATTTGTTATCGATCCCTTGTAGAAAACATTTAACAAGCTTTTAGGCTACTGATGAAGGTCAGAATGCTGCCATGGGAGACCAGCTGTAAGTTCTCATCAATTATTAGTTGCAAATTATTTTTTTGTTCAGATAATCTTTTGATGTTTGCATCCAGAATACAATCTTAAAATCACTTGTTGATATAAGTTTTTTTTGTTTTTTTAACATAAGACTTATTGTGTCTTGATTAACAACAATTATACAAACTCCCCAACATTTCCTCTTTTTTTCAGTTCTTTATATACTAAAATGTCTTTGGTAGTGCAGTGTACTGGGTTTGTATGTGGCTTCTCACTTGATACTGTGTGTTTTTCCATGTTAACAATCACCAGTGAGTGTGAAAGTGAGAGTGCAGGCTGCTTCATCACCCCATGCGTAACCAGAAAACTGCCCCTACTTGTGAAGAGTCTGTGCTACAATTCTATTTTCCCTCTACAGCAAGAGCTTCAGCAATGGAGGTTTATTTCCAGCTAAAACACGGGCCGGTTTTTAGCTTTTTAAAATGACACTGACTTGTAAACGAAGAGCTTTCCAGCTTCATCTATTGACGGCTTTTTAATGAACTGACTGTATGCATTTGTAGGACAGATACAGATGCCTTTACTGAGTGATTGTAGGGAGTAGGGTTCAAATACAGGTTAGGGTGTTACATCTTCTCTAGGAGATCTGGCTTCATTCATCATGGGATGCATTGTTCTGATCTATATATTTGACGGCAAGGACTTTAAGGTGGAGCAGTGTCAACTCATTGCCGTTGCCAAATCTGTCTTTTTGCAGAAAGAAGTTCAGTGTAATACAGGATAAAACTCAATACAGTTTACATCAGAACTTAATGAAGAAATCACTGCAGATCGCTTTTTGTTTGCTTTCACTCCATAAGCTGACATTTTGTTCTCTTCCTCTGTTTTGTAGAGCTATGTCTAGAGACAGAGTTTGTACATCAGGGCCAAATTACCTTGAATTTATTTGATATGTGGTCCAGCTCTGAGTCTGAAAAACCCCTCCACAATCTATGACTTGAATATGATTTATAGTAATGCCGTCAGCTTCAGTATTGATTTAAGTTGATGTTGGCCTTGGTTTTGGGCATGAGTCCAAACCTCTGGCCAGGGCAACCAATCTAAATGACTTAGGTTTGGCATGCTGAACCTGCACTTAAGATCTCCTTTAGATGGACTTTTATTTATTTATCATTGTATTTTGGTCTCCTCATTGATAAAACTTCAGAATGAAAATGTTATCCAGCAAATAGATGGCATCATTTTAAATGAGGAATAGCACAAATCTGGCATATTTCAGCAACAATCGAAATGGAGGATTTCCAGATGATGAATATAATAATGTTGGTGATCCTATTAATTTTTATTAGGCCCTATTTAAAATGTCAATTAGACATATAGTATGCTTAGAAACATTGATTAAGCTGTGACTGGAGCATTTTTATCAATGTGATTTACTGCAGTGCATTGTCTCTGAGTTTAGAAAGACTTCATGGTGCTCTAGGATTTGACAGTGCTTGGTTTGATGGTGGCTGCAAATTGTTGGTATGCATCAAAGGATTTTTAACCGCACACGAAATGAAATGCAAAATGGAGGGGATTTGTCGGGTGTCATTAACATGGTATGAAGTGTAAATGTCAGCAGAAGACTGTGAGTGCCTAACCTCTTTGTTATTATTGCCCTGTAGAAATTGATGATGTCCCTCAACTTCATGGCTGTTTTACTAATGTGGAATGGGAAATTATTTGGAGTTATGCTGAGGCAGTCATGTAATGTCCACGCCTCTTAGAGAAAGATGAATTGAAAAAGAGTCGGATGCCCGGAGAAGGGGTATCTGGTAAAGCAGATGTGCTCAACAAGTCTCCATTTCTTTGATCAAACTTTAAAGGAGGATTACTGGCGATATTAATTCACGATGCCCTGAATTTCCTTGCCTAAAATTGTTTAAAACATAAAACAGACGCAAGCTAGGCTGTTGTCCTGTCAGACGTTTGTATTGATATCAGATGCAAAGCCTGGATTAGATACAAAATACTCAGCCTGTGTGCACCAGATTGATGAACACAATCACAACAGAGACCTTTTGGATATAAAAGGTACACAAACTGGTACGGGAATAAAGCATTTATAAAGGGCGCCTAATCAGCTCATTTGACATTTAATGCATCAGTCTGTCATTTCAGTCTAAGTTTATTTAGCTTTCAATGGATAGTTAAATAGTTAACAGCTTCCTTTTATGATACAGATGGGTGTTGTGAGCTAAGCCATTGGGGAAATCTCAAGGAACACTGGAGTCAGAGGAGCCGACTGCAATACTAGGCAATTAGATGCTTTTGTAGGAACACCTGCAACGAAACGTGGATTTGGACCTGCTGTTTCACTGTTCCTCAGAGAGTGCTCTTCATCCTCCCCGCTGCAACAGGAAGCCACGTCAGCTGATTAGGGCAAAGTCTAATCACACTTTGAATTGTGCAAATTGCACGGCAGCGAAATTATATAGCATTTCTAAAGGATAGAATTTATTTTTCTTTATTTATAAACCTGCAGCCTTTCGAGAATCTGACACTTACGTAATGTTGAATTAGTCATAATGTAAAGAAATATTGAATAGACGGCAAGAGACATAACCGTGCCTGTCTTTAATAAATATTTATAGGCTGCTTACAGATTCCATTGGGATGAAGTATTAGAGTTGACCGATAAGTCCTTTATGAACGAAGTCTTGTTTTTCTAATAAAAAAGATATGTATATCATTAGAAAGATGCAAAGATCTGTGTAGCAGACTTGTTGATACAGCTTCTTAGTGCTGGAGTTATTTTTATAGTATACTCTCTCAGCTGACTAGATTGCAGAGGAGGGAGAGGTATTTCCTTTCTCCTTTCTCTGCCATCTTCTGTCCCTTTCTCCTCTGTGTCTCGGGGAGAAAGAGAGAATGGACCGCGGCTGTTAACATCAGCTGGCCAGGAAAGCAGTGATAGGAGGCGAAAGCCAGAGAGGCAGACAATAGTGTGGAGGCGAACAGGAAAAGATGGAGAAAGCAAGTGAGACAGAAGGAGAGGAGAAGCAATGAACAAGCCCTGGAGTGCTAGCGAGTCAAGGTCACTCAGAGGAGAGGAGGCCCTGTGTGAATGTGTAAAAGGAAAAACTGTAAGGATGGGAGGCGTACGTAGTAAAGAATGACGGGTTGGTGACAGCGGATTGGTTTAGTCTGGGATGGGGGTTGAAGGATGAAGCCTAAGAGGCAAAATAAAGAAAGTCAGAGATGAAAAGAGCTCGAAATGTGACTCCTCAACACGTACTTAATATTCCCTTCAATCCTGTATTTACGGCAGAAGCAGTTTAACGTCTTAACTTTTAAAATGTTTGACTAAAATTTTGAGTTAGTAGTGCCACCGTTGATCTGTTTATGGTTCACGGATATGTGCTTATGTCAAGCGAATGTTTACATGTCTCTTCCTCTGAGTCTTTTTCTCTTATTCTCTCTGGTCTTTCTCCTTTTTTACCACTCAGTGCGTACATAGCCATCCAATGGGGCAGCGGCATTTTAGCCTCTAAATAAGACATAATCTTCCACAAAATGTTTTCATTTCACCAGTGTTTAGTTAATAGTTGCTGTACTATCCCTCTGTGTCTTCACAATGGCTTTGTTGTCATTTGGGGCTCTTTTAAATGCTTTACTAATTCACTGTTGAGACACAAACCGGTTACGTCGACGACGTCACTGCCGTGTACCACCGCAAAATGAAGTGCTGTTTACTTCCGACAACTTCACCCTTGTGCACGACGGCCAGCTAACTTGCTACTGCTAGTTTTGTGCAACATGGCTCAATATTTATCTGATTTTGAGGATGTGGGTGACGACTTTGATTACGATGGACAGGGTAGGGAAGTAAGCAGTAGTTCCCTTTATGTAGTTCATTTATGTGACGTCGTTGACATAACTGGTCTGTGTCTCTATGATTTCTATAGTGAATCTTAGTAAAGCGTTTATAAAAGCCCCGGATGACAACAAAGCCGTTCTGAAGACACAGAGGGATAGTACAGCAACTAATAACAAAACACTGGTAAAATTAAGGTATTTTTGCAGGTAATGTCTTATTTAGAGGCTGAAATGCTGTTGTCCCGACCACTTCCATTGAATGGATACATACACCGTCGCGATGGATCTAAGTATCTCCCGAAAGACTTCAAGTAACTTCAAAATTGTCTGGGTGAGTTTATGAACATATTTCATGCTATAAGTAAGGTCCAGGTGAAAAAAACAAAAAAAAAAACAGTACTTTTCCTTTAAGTGTTTGCAATTTGAAAATTGAACTCTGTAGCGGGGCGGGAGCATCCTACCACCCTTTTCTTTCCTGAAAGCAAAAACACAGGAGAACTTGCTCTTATGAATAGTTTTGAAGAAAGGGAGACGATTACATAAAGGAAAACCTGGTGGCTGTCATTTGAGGATCAAGTGTTTTGAAAGGTGAGCTGCGGTTCGCTGAGAAGATTCCTCATTTTGTATATTCTATCATCTCTCTGAAATGTGATCACTGCCATTTCTTGAAACATATTAGGTCTGTTTGCATCTCACACCCAGGAGAGATTATGCTTATGAGCAGTTGCCATAGCGCTTTGGAGCGCCATTAAGCTGATGTGAAAGATCTGAGGTGGCTTGTGTGCCTGTGACATATTTCTCCAGAGCGGTTCTGTGTGGATACATGATGGCATATGATCACTCACTTTGCTGGAGGTCAAGAATTCACCCTGCGTGTGGCCAATAAGGTCACTCCCAGCTGTTACTCTTACTGTTTTAGAGAGACTTAACAGTAATGTGTTCATGCTATGTAAATGAGTTGAACTTTTTAGAAAATGTTCCTTTTTCTAGTCTGACAGCCTAAAATGCATTCACCACTAATCCTCACATTAAACCTCCAGTGGTCACACAATCACATTTAGTTGAAGATTCCCAGGGAATTTTCTGCAAATTATCCTGTTGACAGACATCATTACCATTCCAATGCGTAATTAATCTTTTCACACCATGATTTTACACAGATTTTATATGAATAGCTTCTGAAATAATGGGGTTCAAGCTATAGACTGTCATCTTACTCATCCTAAATAGACCCTGTAGAGTTTATCTGCAGTTTGAGATAAATGATCTCTATGTTTAACATTCATGCACTGGGCAGCTGATAAATACAGACTGAACCACAGAGATGAGAAACAGGGTTATGACATGCAATTGAAGTCCCAAGCTCGAACCATTCATCTTCAAGGTTATTCTTTAAATGAAAAGTAGCCAAAGTCATTAAAACTAAAGTTCAGCCACAGATAGATTTTTCATATTGCCATTTTCTAGCCTTGAGTTTGTCTTTCACTCGCCACTTTTGTATGTTTTGGAACTAGAAGTGAAATGCAATGAATGGATTGTGATGATTTTCAGCATTGCAATTTCAACAGTTGAGTTTTATAAAGACAGTCTCCCATGCATAACTGTCATGAACTGTAAATTCAGCTATAGACTGGAGCTATTTTGAACTAGGGCTGTGAATATGAATATTATTGCCCTTTTAACTGTGGGCAAATGGAGATTGACTTACTTTTGGGGCCAAGCTCAAGGGGTGAAATGTGGATGATGCTGCTCAAGTAAAAAAAAGGAAATAACACTAATTTTATTTTTAATTCTGACATACATAGGATAATTGCTGCTTTAATATATGTGTGTAAAAAGAGTAAATATTACTCATTTGATGCAGTAAACATGCAAACGGGAATGTAGATAGTTGCCTCTCAGCATAAAGAAAAAAACAAGAGAAATCTTGCCTTGCCCTGTTCTAAATCTGGCTCCTGCCACCTGCAATGCTCACTCACATCGTCTCACTTTAATCCAAGCATTAAGTGGTGAGACTACAGTGTGCCATTATATGCATCACACCATTTTTTGGCCATTTTCAATGAATTCCTACAGTCTGTGGTCTTTGCCACTCATCTGGTTCTGTCTAAGAAATAGTTTTAGTATGAAATAAAATGTAATTTTTCTCCAGAAATGAGTTTTTATGAAGGAGATGTAATGTGTTGTCTGATTAAGTACAGCACGATCCACAACTTCCGTGTTTGTGCTAGTTGCTATAGAGCATTAATATCCTTGTTTGTGCGTGTGTGGCCACACTGTCTCTTGGTATTTAACATAAAATCACTGTGATTTTGTGTGAGGCACCCTGTATCTGGCAAGGTAGTCAGACTGACAGATTGAGCTGCATGAGTGCCATCTCCGTGGTTTGGCTGTCTGTGCGTTTCTCCATCGTTTCTCCTTCCTTTCCTAAACCATTCTTCAGCAGTGATTAGCAGGCCTCGGGATATTTTCCCTGGTTAGCCATCTCTAACTAAATAAGTATTTTCTCTCTACGGTTTTAGTCTTTTCACTATTCTACAACTGTAGCCATTATAAATGACTGATCAGTCTTCTTGGATGGTAGGGCTTATGCTAGAGCCAGGGGGGTACTTTCTGACTGTGTGAGGTTAAAGTGCCAGAGATGGCAGCTAGCACTGTGCGTGCCCTTGCCTTACTCTCTTCCATTAGCAGCTTGTGGCTGCATCACTATTTGTTAGAAAAACCCACATAATGTAGATGATGAGGGAGAAAGCCATTGTTCTGCAGAACTGGGGTGGGTCATAAATAGGATTCATTATGTTTGTGTTTGTGTGGGCTTTTTCACACATTTGAAGTGGAACCATAGTAATAATATAATGCTATCTTTCAAATCAGTAATCCCTATGCTCATGAAAAATGACATTTTATTAAATACACTATTTTAGAAAAATGTCACAGGTTCATGGAAATATTTGTAAAGTTGTGATGATTAATATCTGTCTGTATCTAAACAGATATCATTTTATTGTTGCCAGTGTCATTGATTCTGTTTAACTCTGCACTTTTTTATGAATTCCCTCTTTGAATGCATATTTTGTGTATGGTTGGGGAAATGTACGCTTTCACACATTTTCAGAGTCAACACATCATCTATCCTATTTCTATTCCCGCTTAATCCAATTCATGGATGCGGGGGGAGTCAACACACTGTTATATTAATTCAGAGTCTGAACACAACAGAAACGAGGGAATGTTTGGACAGCATTGTTCTTCTTTCTTTCATGTTGTCTTTTTCAAACAAAAAAACCCCTCTGAGGATGGTACTGTATGGATGTTTTACCATTTGTTATTGTTATGCTGCTTGATGAGGCAGTATGTCAAATGCATGGATTTCGGAGAATTTAAGCTCACAGGGCGCAGGAAACTGTGTTAGCATGTTGCAGAGGTTACTTGAAATTATTTGTCGCCATTTGTCTCTTCTGTGCAAGAAAGTCATGCTTTGGACCGTTTCTCTTTCTCTGCAGTGACTCCACGTCATTGCAAGTTTCAATGTTTTATAATGTGCTTCTGTCACAGACATGGCACCATAGCTTATAGGAATTGCTTAGAGAATTTTATTCTGATGGATCAGACAGTTTAGAACCCGTTCTCGACTAAAATGTGCTCTCTATTGTTGTCCGTATTCTACCCATTTTAAGTCCCTTGCTGAGGATGGGATGGAGGGAGCTGGGGGAGAAGAGGATGAGAAGTAGAAGCATAAAGTAATGAAGCTAAGTTGGAAGGACAGATGACGTGGCATAACCTGACACATACAAAAGAAATGCACAGTGCAACATCTCTATTTCCAAATATGGATTCATGTGGCTCATCTTGAAATGAGAAAATGTGTATGTGTGAAATCTCAATTCCAAAAAAGTTGGTACACTGTAAAATGTAAATAAAAAAAACAAAATTGAATGGTTTTCATAAATCATAAACCCTTCATTTTATTCCCAATAGAACATACACAACATATCAGATGTTGAAACTGAGACCTTTTTCCATTTCATGGAGCATATTAGCATATTATATTTTGAATTTGATGGCAGCAATACAAAATTCTGAAAAAGGAACAGGCACAAATTAAAACCAACTGGAAGAGCATTTTATAACAAATTAGGTTAATTGGCAACAGGTCAGTAACATGACTGGGTATACAAGGAACATTTCAGACAGGCAGAGACCATCAGATGTAAAGATGGGCTGAGGTTCACCAATCTGCGATAACTGTTAAACATTGTGGAATAATTTTACAAAAATGTTCCTCAATCTAGAATTGCAAAGACTTTAAAGATCCCATCATCTACTTTGTATAATATCATCAAAAGATTCAGAGAATCAAAAGTAATCTCTGTGTGCAGAAGGACAAGGCCAAAGTTTCTAACTGGATGTTTGTGATTTTCAGGCTCTCAGGCAGCACTGCATTAAAAAACAGACATGATTTTCTTCTGGAAATCATTGCATGGGCTTGCAAACACTTCCAGAAATAGCTGTCAGTGAACACATTGTTGTGCGATCTACAAATGCAAGTTAAAGCTTTTCCATGCAAAGAAGAAGCTATATGTCAACACAATCCAAACGCCGCTGTCTTCTCGGGGTCAAACCTTATGGTCTGCGGCTAAGTGGAAAACTGTTCTGTGGTAAAATGGAGAAAAAGTGTAATTTATTTTTGGAAAACAAGGTGGTCATGTCCTGTGGACTAAAGAGGAGAAAGTCTCCTTCAGGGAGGGTCTTGCATATTTCAGCAAGACAATGATGGATACTGCATCCATTGCAACAGTATGGCTTCACAGGAGAAGAATCCAGGTGCTGAACTGACCTGCCTGCAGTCCAGTTCTTCCATCATCAACAATTTTCTGAGTTGGTGCCGCAGAAGGCGCCACGGTCCTCTCTTTGGATCAAAGCAAATTCTCTTGTATGTGTAAACATGCTTGGCCAATAA
>JAPMNP010709325.1:0-18946 GCA_029874935.1 Atherina boyeri
CTGAACAATGACTCATTGATTTGAGTCAGGTTTGCTGAAGCAGGGTAACATTGAAAACCTGCAGGATTGCGGCCCTCGAGGACCGGAGGTGGACACCCCTGCTTTAAACGATGTGCAAATGTGGTAACATTGTTATTTTCATCTCAATGAAATAAAATAAAAGCTGTCTGATATAGGACATACATGTGGCACCACCAATGAATGGGACACCTCACAAAAAGACATGAAATAATAATGACAGCTCTGGCAGTCTGAGGACACTTCGCAACCTTGAGAAGCCCAGTTGGGTGTCCCATGTGTCTACCTCTCTCCAAAACAAATTGAACATGTCTCAGACAACTTCTGAGAACCACAACACAAACCAGTGCATCTAAGTACACTCTCTGCTAAAGAGGGCAAAGCCCTCAGGTGCACCGACCCACTTAAAGAACCTGAGAGCATCTTAAGCCACATTCAGGTAACATGTCCAGATCAGCCAGCAGATTTCCATTATAATGGACACAACTCACCCGTTGTCTGCTCTATTTTGGGGATATTTTAGTGCTTTACAACATGAACCCATGCTTTGCCTATGAAACTCAGGATATCCTGCCTGAGGGACTGCCACCCTGTTCCACTTACATCTGTCATCATTAGATGCCACAGGGGGCTGGTCAAGAACCACATAGACTCACTTCCTCAAGGCAATGCAGACAGTCTGCATTTTGCGGTAAATGTTAGATCCTCTGAGATGGCCATCACCCTAATCCCACAATCCCTGTCTCGGTTTAAGAAAAGGAGTACATTGTAGAGCTGAAAATATCGCTGATTATGACACAACATCAAAATTCCCTTTACTCTTTACGGAATATTTGAGCTCCACTTTCTGCAACTGAATCCTGGACTTGCTGACAGGCGGGCCGCTGGTGGTGAATGTGGGCACTTCCTCCGCTCTTGATGTTGTCAACACTGCAAACAACACTTGAAATTAAAACCCGTGTCACTTCTCGCCGATTGCTCATGACTGTGGCCCAGCTGAGTGCCAATTTTATCAATCTGAAAATGACATTGCAGTCATCTGGATGCTAAGAAGAAAGAAAATCAGATTATTTAGGGGCAATGGCAAGTTTATTTACATACCGGCAAAAAAAATCAGATAAAATCTCATTTTATTCCCATTTCTTACCACGTAAAATGGCAAGCTCTATCCTCCATTGTGCTGTTTTCATGTGTATATACAAACAGAGTTAAATATAATGACAGGATAAGGTGACGGGAATGACAGTGGGGCTCAGGAAATAACAAGGTCGAGGAGGAAACATGCTGATCAATATGCCTGAAGTGAAGTGAGTCAGCAGTTTTAAGTCCCTATATGGATCAATATTACTGGGTTATGTAAAGATGGAAATTCAACGTTATTTTAAACATCCTCAAAATCCTTTACATGTGCTGGGACAAGAGCTGCTACAGCAGCTGCATCCCTCTGTGGTATCCAAACTGCACCACCCTCATTTGTAAAACTGTAGAGCAGGTGACGTAAACACCATGGTCTCTCACAGGCAATAAACAACCAACCCACCAGAAACACTTGCCATAGAAAGATGGAAGGACACCCATGAAATCACGCAGGATCAAGCTCATCCTAGCCGCAAGCTTGGCAGTCTGAGCAGCTTGGAAAACATTACAAGAATATAATTTCCAGAAGTTTCAGAAGAGCAGTGTCCTTCCTGCCAGCGTCCTGTTATATCACTTCTTCCCATTCCATCTTCTGCATCAAACTGTTTATTATATCTGACACATTTCTTTTTTCATGCCACTGAATTAAACAATACAGACTGTTACAAGCCCCAAGATACCTTGGCAACCTCTCCAATGCGTACCCTGCCTCTCGCTTGATAGCAGCTGCAGGCTCCAGCCCCGGACCCGGCATTGGGATAAGCAGGTATAGAAAATGGATGGATGGATTAAGTTGTTTTTATATGTGACATAGTATTAAGACTATAAGGTCATGAGGTTTACGTCAAAAGATTTTTCTTTCTTTTCTTCAAAAGCAGCTCAACTCAGCTCTGAGTACTTGTGACATACGTTTCCCCACAGGAATTGTTTAAGTTCTTCTCATTCATTCTCTCATGCTTAAGCATTACTGGGATTCTTCTGTCTTCTTTAGGTCTATACTTAGACGTCCAAAGGTTATTTTTCTTGAATTCCTCAGAAGATAGCCAAAAAAGGGGTTGAAAGCTGTTCTTTGTCTCCTGTACTTCTTAGACTCTGTAAAACACAAACGCCTGATAAAAACATGGAATATGTTAAAAAAAGAAAGATGAAATTTTTTTTATTTAGGGCTGTTGCGTGTTCCAGTTTTCAAATGTACTAATTAAGTGAGAGAGTGAAGTCTAATTTACAGAGAGAGAAATCTTAGACCATGGCTCTTCTGTTTTTGTTCAGAGGTTCACCAGTTGTTGCAGTATGAGGATTTTACAGCTTAATAGACGGGTGCAGCCTTTAACAGTTCCTCTAGTTCCCTCTCCTGGGTGAATGAGGAAGGACATGACCACAAATCACTCATTGCTGTACATTTGCAGTTTGGTCATCACTGAAAAAAGAAAAAGAAAAAAGTGATCGCTTCAAAATTACACAGAGCTTTAGAGTAATAAATTCCCAACTCCCTGTCAATAAAATTATTTTATTCAAGTTGGTGTTTTATGCAAGGTCTATTGTACTGTTTATGTATCTATCTCATAACATATCTGTCCACTTATTCAACATGAATGTCTAACTGTAAAATACTGTATTCTACACAATACAATTTTTATACAATACAGCATTAAATACCTAATTGAATGCATCACTAATTTAATCAAATTGAAAATAAATGCACAAATAAATAATTAAATATGTAATTTATTTTATTAATTTTTCCAATATTTTCCCTCCTAACATGGGGAAAATAAAATGATGACATCACAAAAAATAATAAACAATCAAACAAATAAAAATGTATCTATATATTCATTTCCAATTTTAACACATCTAATTAATTGTTCAATACTGTGTTTATGTACTTTTTTAAATGATTTTTTGGGCTCTTATGGCTTTTATACAACAGTTGCTTTGACATGAAAGGGGTCAGAGAGAGCAGAGAATGACACGCAGCAAATGGTCTCAGACCATTGCACAGTTTGTTGAGCACTTCAAACACTACAAAAATCCATCTTTTCCCCTTGGTGTTCAATCCCAACTAAGCAAGAATCCTGGGCATCTACTTCTACTTCTGCTTTTACTTTTATTTGTTGTATATGCGTATGATTGTATTGTTATATTTATAGGCTATTGCATTTAGCAACTGTACAGCACTTTGGTCAACTGACATTTTTAAAGTGCTTTATAAATAAAGTTTGATTATTTATGGCTGTAATTAAGTATTTCATAGTGCAACATTCTTCCCTCCATACTAGACAAGGTGTTTATACATAATTATAATATACTATAATTATAAAGAGAATGCAACAAACTGCAAAGTACTCAAAGTGTGGATTTAATAGAAAAGCGCTACAAAGACAACATACAGTATCAAATGTTGGAAAAGGGTAATGTATGTTGGTCTAAACAAAGTATCTGTTCTTAGATTTTTGTGCAATTTGTCAAAGTAAAAATGGGCAAAGATTTACCATACTGTGAATGACATTTGAAAAACTGTTGAGCAAAATGTACATTAAGAGTGGTAGGAAACAGGTAATATTATCAAATGACTCAGAAAACCAGGTGACATCATGTTTGATTGGAAACGTGCCTGAAAACAATTGAGTAAACTCTACTTTGATTAGAAAAAAAACCTGGATGGACCATGTAGATTTTAATCAGTGTACCTATATTTTAAAAGCATACAGAATACAAAATGGTCTGTAGTGGAATAATGCAGATGGGTTGAGTAATTGCAATACTGTCAATAATATATTTGACCATTGAGGAGCAAATGCTACCATTTTTTCAAACAAGACCTAGCTTATTCCAGAAAATGCCAACCTAAATTCTGGATGTATTACAACAACATAGGTCCAGAATCTCAGCACTTTTACATAGTAGCCTATATCTTAAAGGCACAATATATAGTCAAATGGCATTAAATTAAATGTCAAAACTTTACAATAACACAAAGAAACCCTCCAGTTTTTCTTTGAAGCACTTGGTGGTAAGTAAAATTGAATTTAAACCTTCTACATCATGATTTATGTGTCTGATTAATTATCAGGTGCTTTTACAGCTCATAGACTTTTGTTTGTTTGTTTTTATTTTGTTAATATGAAACCCTCTAACTCCATTAACGATATTTTGCCGTTTTCAAATATACTATATTTCATGCTAAGATTACTTTACGTATGATTTCCCAAAACTTTGTCTTTGGTTAAAGAATGAAAATTTCTCACAAATTTCGTACGGAGTAGTCATGTAAAAGAAATTAAGATGTTTTGGTCGTGCCTCAGCACCGTCATGTCACAACTGGTAAAAAACGATAAACAGGTAACCCGAGAATTAGAATATAAAACTCTTCACTGTCTCTGTAATGATTATAAAAGATGGCTCTACAGAAAAACGTGATTATACAAAACCATTTCATGATATTTAGGCGATGGGAAGCTCAAATTTCGTACTCACGCCTTACCAGCAAGCTTCTTAGCTAGGTTAGCTTTGGTTAGCTAACAAGCAATGGGACACGGAGTGCTTTTTTGGGCACACGGTGTTTAACAAGATATTGGGGTTCCATTAATCATAAGAGCCATCAATAATAACATTTATATGACACAGATAGACTTAGCCATGTGCAATTAAATAATCGTTTAGATTCTGACGTATGTCAACCTGGTCCCATGGTGTAATGGTTAGCACTCTGGACTTTGAATCCAGCGATCCGAGTTCAAATCTCGGTGGGACCTCGTACTTTTGATTAAAACGTTGTCGCTCATTCAAGGTGTATTACAAAGAAAGTAATTAAATAGGGGGAAACGTGTTGCATGACGCTCTACTGTTTACTGACTGCATGGTTTGGAGTTTCACTCACGTTTCACATATACCAACAGATAGGCTTATTCATAAATTAGGAAACAGACTTTACTGTGGTTCTGAATTCTTGGTTTAATTTTCTTGTCAAATATGACATACACCATTCTTTTCAACGCCACTAAGGTCTAGAATATATTACTTTTTTTTTAACCAAGAAAAACAATCCTTTAATAAAAATAACTAATGTGCTGAAATAACCTAAATACTGTCGTAGTTGGTAGAAAACACACATAATCAAACATAGTTATATTTAAAAAAAGAAAGAAAGAAAAGAAAATATCAGAAGAAAGAAAGAAATTCCCCATACATCTTTACATGATAAATCTTTGGCTTAAAGTCACTTTTCTCCTTTTTAAGTAGGCCTATAGCAGTTTTTTTCGAGGGTATCTGTCAAAATCCAAAGCAGGAGCTAGACTCACCAATGATATGGAATTTTTCAAAAATATTTCCTTTTCACACCTTTGATAAGACAATGAGTCTTATCATAACAAGTTAGGGCTGAGTCTCATCTCTTATTTCCTGAATTTATCTAGTTCTACGGCAGGCATCAATACAATTAGAAATTGGTTCAGTTTCAGTTTTTGATGATTTAAATAACAATTGGTTGAACTGGAAAACTAATATTTTTATCGCCAGTCCTGATTATCACTTCTAAGAAAATACAATTTTACCAGAATAGATGGTGTTTAAATACATAACCACTGATTTAAATGTTACTAAAGACACTTTCTGAGATTATCATCTCTCATTAAATCACTTACTTTCCTTTTTCTCATTCAAGGAACACAGATGGAAAAAAAAAAAAGGAACACAGATGTAATAGTAATTTAATACCTTTAAACATAACTCGTGCTTTCTACCACATTACGACCTTCTTTGCCCTTTTTCCTTTAGTTTTGAATGATAATGTATATAAGTAAGTTTTCCTTGATGCAGTTTTGTGAATCTAGTTGTACAAAAATTATAATAAAAAAGAAAACCTCCAAAAATATAACCAAAAATCAAATCAAACAAAAAAACCCAGAAACCAAATGCAACTTTTGTTACAATCTCATTTGGCAATGTTAGGTCACTCTTTGGCTTTTCAAACTGCTCCTCTTTAACTCTTTGCTCTGTAAAATGACAACTGTATAATGTGTTGCCCTATAGAACAGTGATTTTGTCTAAAGTGGATCCTCTTAAAAAAAACAGTCTTATATAGCACAGAGGTTCCGCCTGCATAAATGCAAACAAAAAGGTTTTTTGCAGTATAAACACTTCAATATGTCAAAATAGTCCATTAGTTTTCATTGTCCTGCTTCCTCATCTTCGGAGCTGTGGTCCCAGCATGACTTTATTAATAAAGTTGACAATTGCCACAGCTGGCTGTTCAGGGTCTATCTCAGCGAACAGGTGACAAACGTTCTCAGTAGTAGTGCCCGTCCGTCTCGCCACAAAGCCAAACATCCTGTACCAGAGAGGAGATATGACAGGTCAGAAAACTGGAGAGCAGATAATATTTCCACACTGACAGACACCAGATTTTGTCTCCAGATATCAGCAACAAATCTACATGCATGGGGCACCTTGCAACAGTCGGTTAGAAGACTCAGGTGGAAAAAGACACATTGACACAAGCACTTACTTGCTTGGCGTGCTATCAGAATTAGTCCACCTGAAGCACGGGCACATAGAGACAAAACGTATGTACATGAATAACAAGGATATGGAAATGTTTCAGAAGATTATGCACTCAGTTGCAATCTAATTTTGCATTCACTTCTCAGCGTACAAGCAATGCAAGAGCCCTTATATTATAAGAAATATAAGTCCATCCAGCAAAGATCTGTATGGCAGCAGCAAGAGCACATTTATCATGACTGAAGATAATCAGCAGTGACATGTGCAAGCAGAATTAGTTTTATGAACAAGATTTAAAGTCACTCTGTGCATGTTTCTACCTAATATCATTTTAACCCACCTCCGATCTTGGGGGTCAAGACTGCTGAAAGTGACACTGTTGATTGGGTAGTGCCGCCTGAAGAATAACCTGTGCAGACATAAACAATATGATAACTCAGTTGACTGACGTTGGCATCAAGCTTAGAATTTATATATTCTTTATTTATTATTTTCTATTTTTTTTAATCAAACTGATGTGTACATCATGCATCAGAAAAGTAACTACATATTTCAAGAAGTAAGAAGTACCTTCTTTTGCTGTCGGTTAACGTGATACCCTGAGAGGACACTTTGAAGTGGACCACCGTTGCCACTGGGCGTGGACTCAGTGCTAAAGTACACTTGGTTGCCTTGGAAATAGCCTCTGGCCCCGTTAACGATTCGGTTTCCACTGAGTTTAGGTAGAGCACGTTGCATGCTGGATCATTAGAGAGATGAAGAAGATGTGGACTCACATTAACATCTGATCTCATAGGTCAGTGCTATGGCTTGAAACTACTACAGCGACTGAATAAGTCTGAGTGCTACCTGCTCCTTGTTTGAGGAGGTCAGCTGCCGTACTTGTATTTGTTGCACTCTGCAGTTCCTGAAGGTCCCCAACCAGATCTGAAACATCATGAACCTGAGTTTTCAAACAATGCTGCCATAATGACAGAGGCTGCAACTGCTGTAATAACTTGCTAGTCATAGGAGATTGAAAACTAATAATACAAATATTACCCTTTTCTGGAATGCGGAGAGCACATGGCAGAGAGATGGGAGTGATTGAATGTTGGTACACCAAGGCAGATAAGCTTCCTGAGGTAAAGGCAGAAAAAGAAGAGACAAAGCAAGTTACAACTGAGATTAATAAGAAATGATTAAAAGAAGTTAAATAGTGGGTGTTAAGTAACAAACCAAAAAATCTCAAAGTTTCTAGGTTTAGATGATCAGCGCCAGTATCTCATATACAACTAAACCTGTGAAACATTTCAGTAGTTATGTCTACCACATAACTGACCAAAGTAGGACTCGTTCTGACAGCCCTTGATCTTCACTCCCCGTGGCCCCGTCTCAATGAGGAAGTGTCTCACCAGCTGTTCCAGAGGATCCCCTGGGGAAGAGAGAGAGGAAAGTGAGAAGGTAGGGATTGAGGATGAAAGATAAGGCAGGCTGTCATGCTGTCTCTTTAATAAATCGAGGAGTCTTTCTGTCTGTTCTTCACCGGTGAGTAGATCCACTTCAAACCTGGTTAATGCTAATGCAATGCTATTTATGACATATCATATCTCTTGATGTTTCAGCTTTTTTTCCTGTTCATCACTGTGCCTCCTTTGTATTTTTTTTTGCAAAGTCTGTCTCTCAGAGTTTATGCTCCAGTTTGTAATTTAGGCTTTCCATTAAAAAATTGTAGAGTTCTATCCCAAGTCAATCCCTCTGGAGAAACAGTAAACAACTAAACAAGCTGAGAAGTACAACCCATGATCCAAACTATGTAACTCGTGAAAACATTAAAAGAACACCTTTGTTCCCAGTGATGTTGGCGTTTGGAGGAGGGGTGGCCACTTTGAGGGCAAGGCCATAGGCACCCTGGAAGGAGTTACTGTCTCTAATGAGGAACGTTCCTGGCTCCTTGTCCTTCAACACAGCTATGGCTGAAATTTAGATGACACATTATTATGGATGTGTAAAAGAATAGCTGTTAGTTACATATGAGTCATGTTGACTATGTTTAAGTAACTTTGTTATTTAATTTGTTTAAACCAGTTGGTTTAGCGGCCGGTCACACTTGGCACAGTTGGAGTATATCCCGGGTACAAACAGCGGGGGGTATCATACCGTTAACACTTCAGTGTGACCGATGGCTGCGGCACGCTGCCTAGACGTGGTGCCCAGACCCACCTCCAGAGGTTTTCTGCAACGGTTGCTTGTTTCAGAACGATTGTGTAGTTCACCCACGTGATGAAGAGGTAATGACGTATCAATATGCGCCGCGCCAATATGTTGCCATTCCTCATGTTATTGTTCTCCATGTCGAAAGTTTAAATGCCGCTTCTCAAACTTGAGCAGGCACCTTTTGATTATGTCACTTATGCAAATGCAGTCACACCACATGGTGGCACAGTGGCGTGTTTCCAACTTTGCAGTTATGACCGGAGGCCGTTTGTACAAGACTTTTGACACCTGGTGAGTTGAAACGGGATTGAAACCAATCGTGCCAAGTGTGACCACCACCTTAGATGTTGGTATATGACTCTCACCTTGATCTCTGGAGATACCTGGTTTGTACCAATACTTTGAACTGTCCTGGACAAACTTAGCATTCACCCTGATGTCTGATTCTTCCCTACAGCACTGCTGTGCAGAACCCCTTCTCTGCTCCCCCACAGCAGGGGAGAAAGTAACATGGTGTGAAGGGGAAGGAGCTGAGGAGACACGTAGAAGAGCGTTGTGTCCATTCGGGGATGTTGCTGTGGAGGAATGACGCTTTTTCTGTGGGAGCGGTGGCTGAATGGCAGGGATGGTTACTGCAGTGTACCCAGTGTAAGGAACATGTGGCACATTTAGTAATGAATAATAGTAGGATGCCAAGGGGAAGGTGGGTGTGTGATAGCCGTCTGGCACAGGTGACGGAGGTTTGGTATCGGCTGAGCTGTCTCTGTCTGGGGTCTGTCTTTGTCCTGCTGTGTCCACAGCAGATGTGGAGTGCTGAGGAGAGTATTGCAGATCTGGGGACCCAATGGGAGAATTTGGGGAGGTAGTGGAAGGGCTAGAACTCAGACTTATTGAGGGATTTGTGGCTACTCTGCTAATGTTAGAAGGGCCATCGCTAGGAAGAGCAGACCCATTGAGTTGCACTTGGACTGGGCTGATGATGACAGTAGCATAGCTTGAACCATGGGATTGTTTGAATCCATCTGTACTTCCCGTGACCTGGCCCGCTCCAATCTTGTCATCAGAACTCAGAGAAGACTCAACTGACGGTTGAGTGGTTTTCACAGACATGGTCGAACTTTGAGTCTGTATCTCTGTTGGGACTGGTGTGACAGATTTGTCATTATCTGAGTTGGACTCCAGATGTGTAGCACTTTCTTGTTTTTGAATGGGACTATCAGCTGTTACACTAACAAAAAGGCAAAGGTAAAATTAAGACACATTTTTTGTGCAAGTGTGTTCCGAGCACTAATTTCTAAAATAAGATTTCACTCACCTGTCTTCTGTGTGAGTTGGGCTGCTGCTACCAATAAGTGTGTAATCATGATCAGAGTCCAGACCTGGGGTGCTTAACTGACCATGAGAGTCAGATTTACTTTCTGAACCTTGAGATATGCCATCCTCTGCATCCGTCTTGGCTATTTCCACTTTGGCAGAAGAGATTAGAGGAATGATTTAAGGTACAACAAAAAAAAGAGTGAACAAAGGCAATAAAGCATACTTGTTATGGAAAACAATCTTGAATATTTTCTCATTCACCTTTGTTGTGCCCTGTGTGTGTCTGGTCTCCAGATCCTGAGGGGATATCAGGTAGCCTTCCTCTCCCAGGAGATGGACTACTTGCAGGCAGAGGCGAGGTTGATCCAGAGTGATACCCCGAGGCATAACTCCGGCTCTCGCGGCTTTCAGACGGGGATGACTGATACGGAGAGCAGGGGCAGGAGTGGCGTGGTTGGAGAGGAGTGTGGTACCCGCTGCTCGCTCCATCTCGCACATCCATCAGGGACTGGGGAGTGGAGTAATTCTGGTGAGGTGAAATGGCAAATCTAGGTTGCTCCGGGTTTGGACCCTGGTCCAAAGTGGAGTGGCAGAGGTGAAACACTGGTATGGATGATTTGCACTGCCAGATTTCTGCCTCTCTTCCCACTTCCCATGGATTTTCAGTTTCCCATAGTGGAAGTGTCTCTCTTGTCCGTTGTACCCCAGCTCCTTGGGACCAGTGTGGGTTTTCTAGTTGGTCGGGGAGCAGTTGGTGGAACGCCCTGACTGAGGCCGATTGGTGCTCTCGCCTGCGGGAACAGTCCGGACATGGACAGCAAGAGGATGAAACAGGTGAGGTGAAAAACATCTCTCTGTAAGGGCTTGTTGGCTGTGGTTGGTGGGAGGGGTGAGAACCTGGTCCGTGGCTGGAGTAGTGGAAGAGGTGGCACTCTTCCCCAGGGCAGAGTCTGTTCGAGGCTGGCAGGGTGTGGCTGTGAGTGTGGGCATGTTCAGGAGAAGGATAAGGGTAGCATGGCCTGTGAAGGCAGGGGAGGGATGGAGGAGGGAGCGGACGTTCCCATGGTAACTCAGGTAAAGGGTGGGCACTGTGGCGATGGCAGAACTCAATGTGAGTTGAATGAGGAGGAGGGGACATAGATTTGGATGGTAATGCTGGAAGAGTTTGGCTTTTTGGATGGTTTTTAATGTTGTTATGACGTCCGTGATAATGACCACTGGACAGACAGACAGAGCTCTTTGTCCCTTTCCCACCCAACATCACTACATTTTGTATTTGCCCGACCGCAATAAGAACGTTCTCGCCTTAAGCCTCCTGGACTCGACGGGTCTCCATCATCTAAAATAGCAGTTTCTCTGTCCCTTTCTTTCTCTCTTGTTTTCTCCTTTGCTCTGTCTTCCACATCTCCTCTACTTGATGAACACTCACTGCCTTGTCCATCAGGACAGTTGATGGACAAAGATGCTTCTCCAAGGTGGTCAGAGGGGGCTGAGGAGCAGCTGGAGTTAGAAGTGTAGCTGAGAGATTGGGGATGGGTGGGAGACTGGAGTTTCACAGTTGGGCTACTAGTGAGACATCCATTAGGTGAGGCAGTTGCACCTGGTCCACGTCGCTTCCTCACTTGGGCATACAAGCTGCCATCTAGAGGGCCTCTCGTGTGAGAGATATCTGGTGGAAAGTTAAACGAAATGTAATCATATGTTTGATATTACCCTTTCAAGGTAAAAGTTCATTTTCCACCCCCGTGAGCAAGTTCTTACTCTCCAAGCTGTCTTCATGGTGGAGATTGAAGTTCTCATAGGAATCCCATCTGACGACAGGGTCTGAGGTGTTGTAGTCTACCTTGATGGACGTGTCGTTTTTGCGGTATTCTCGACCTTTGAAAGCAGACATAGAATTTTTTTAAAAGAGATAAGGTGCATGAAACTTCAAAGGTTACAGTGGCAGACAGTCAGACGGACCGATGATAATGCACACCTTTGATTTTTTCTGGTCCATTGGAGAAGATGAACTCCACTGTAGCATCTGGAGGGAATCTGTCATCTACAGAAAGATGAGCATACAGGCAGTGACTAAAATATCCAGAGCATAACTGCAGAGAGTGAGAAAAACATCCTCCAGAAGGTGTGATCTTCGATGTAGAAAAAAGACATTGAACAAATAAATATAATTTACTTAACTCTTTTTTCCGAATAGAAATAAAAAGGCCAATAGGGAAAAAAACAGAACACATGAAAAAAAAAAAAAATCTGTTATCTGAAAGGAGCTTTCTTTTGGCATTCAAGCATTAGTGTGGCTAATATTATCTGTAAATCCTCCATTATGAATGTGCTCGCATGTAGCACTTACAACAGCTGGCATGAGATTACTGGATTGTGGGTCATGTGCAAACACTTTTGTTTCATCTAACCTGACGCTGTCATTTGCTATTTTTCTCAAGATACACCCGAACACCACAAAGGTCTGAGGAAAACAAGGGGGTTTGTGATTTAATGCAGAAATATGCAGAATTATACAGTAATATGTGCTCAAAACATTCCCTTTTATATATTTACAGTATCTTCACATTCTAGGGCAGTAAAAGCTATAGTATCATCTCAGCATGTTGCACTGATATAATGAAGTACCTCAGTCCTAAATACCATTTCTACTACTTCTGTAATGAATAGTGCAACTAAAGCTTCTTATGTTATTACTGTTATGTTTTCCATACCTGTACAGGCCAAGTCCAGCTCTGTCTTGCCAAACCACATCTGGGCTCCATGAACTGTGCAGGTATGAAACTGGACTCGAAACACCACTTCCCTCTCTGTGACTCTGCTCCGCCGGTGGTAGCACTTCACCTGCGGACAAAGGTAAGTGTAATAATACAATGCGATGCTAAGGCTAGCTTCATGTATAGTGTCCCAAAATGGCAAGTAAACATGTAAATAATTTATCAAGGGCTTAAAAATGAATCCACTTCTTAAAAGCAAAAGAAATAGATAAAAAGCATTCAGGTTGCCACCAAGGCAAGCATGGATGTGCTGGTCTCACCATGATGTCCCCTTTTAATAGCAGCGCTGGCTCCATTGTCACACACAGCTTTCTCGCCCTGGAGCTCTGGGGATCACTAGACACACACGGAGAATAAAAAGAGGGCGCAACAGCTTAAAACATACAGAAAATAAGTAAAAATATGTCTCGGTTGGGTAAAACACTAGTATATAATATTCACTTTAATGTAAGCACAGTCCAGGCTACACTTAAACACAGACAGTGGGCAGGAAAGGCATCTGCCCGCAAAAACCCAAGGATTAAAGTGATAAAGTGACCTGATACTCACTAGACTCCTGATGTGTAGACAAGTTGTAGAGACTGGTAGATCTTCAGGAAAGGATAAAATCCTGCAAATAAAGACATTCGTTTAGGAGGAAAATAACTGTAAATGGGTGAAGGTGTGCAGAAACTATAACACCAACGCAAGTTTGTGAAAAGACTGACCTCCTCCTGTCTGGAAGTTTGGTAATGAGGGAACAAGGATCTGATGAAGGAACAGAGGACTGCTGTTCATTTTGATGGTTCCAGACAGCAAACCACTAAAGTAGTAGATGTATCTGTGGGAAAACATGAGGAAAAGATGTGTGAGATGAGATGAGAGAAAAAGATGCAGGCAATAACAGCACCATTGCAGGCATATATGGCAGAGAGATGGGAGGGGGGATGCACAGATGCATGAGGGTGCTGGACCTGTTCTGAGAGGGCTGCAGGGAAGAAGAGACTTTGTCCTCACAGAACTTCCTCATGGCCAATGTGGTGAGGGCCTGGTCCGCTCTGTGGACACAAACAAGGGTGTTTTATAAAAATCTACATTTTGTCGTGTGTAATTTGAAGATGATGATTTTTTTCTTTGTGTTGTGTGAAATACTTTTGCATATCTCTTGCTTGCAATGAAGCTTTAATGGAACATGCTGGAATATTGAGTGTTTGTTTACTAGAAATGATGCACATTACCCAGCTGATATCTTGCTGTAGTGCATGTATGCTGCCACAATGACTCCAGTCTTTCCTTTGTTTCCCTGTCAGAGCATAGATGAAAGTGACCATGAACCAGTGCTTTTTTCCCCACTGTTTTAATTTTTCACAGCTAAGCAAGCAAATGTGTGTTCTGGTTACACTGACTTTGCAGTGGAGGACCACAACGTTATTGGGGTCAGAGGTCAGCCAGGTCTCCATGGCTTTACAAATGGCACAAATCCTGTCCAGAGGAGGGGCGTGAAGATCAGGCCAGCCGTAATCCTGCACCTGGACCACAGGCAAAGATTTATGTTTCAAATTCAGGCAGCTTTGAAATCTTTATTAGAAAAATTCACGAAGCAGAATGTATCACATTTGTTGTTTGAGCATGCCATTGGTATCTTTGTAGGCTAAGCTGGGCACTGTTCCCTGCCTTCTTATGTATAAATACTTGTACCTTTGGGTTAAGTCTGGTGATGTCATGTCTTTTTTCTGATAAATTCAAAAGCTGGAAAAGGCAGAAAAAAATTAATGACAATATATAGATAAAAACAAATATACAGTGTAATAAACACTTGCTAGTTTAAATATAAATACAATACCAGTCAAAAGTTTGGACACACATACTCATTAGATTTAAGGGGTATGTGAGTCCAAACTTTTGACTGATACTATATCTATCACAGCAAACATCTTTATTAATTATATTCAGTTCATTGTTGAATAGGCATAAGTATTCCAGTTTTTCAGACTGACCATAAACTTATCTTGGTGTTTAGATTTGAGCATGGAAGCCACTTCTTGCAGGTTTCTGCGGTACCGCTGCTCATCCAGGTCTGGCAGGAAGAAGACGGAGATGATTCTCTCTGTGATGTAGGTGAGGTCAAAGTCGTAGTGGCACTCCATCACATGCTCCATCACTTGTTCCACGCTTTTACTTCTGGAATGAAAACCCATTCTTTTAGTGAAGCCAAAAACAGTCAGAAGACAGTTCATGTCCTCAATCCTACTTTTTGATTTTGGCTAGCTTTACTGTTTACTTTTATTATCTTTTATGTCTTTATATGTTTTCACATAAAAAATACATTTTCTTTTTGTCTGCATGTGCTTGACTCAGGATTTGTGATACCTTGGTATGGAGCCTCTTTTCTTCTGTGATGTTGATTTAGTGGAACAGTGCTGAGAAACAAACAGAAAAGAGTAACGCAATGCTGCAGTGATGCAATGCAGCTGAAGATATGACACTTCTTTTTAACTAAAACACATACAAACTTACCAGATCTGGAACTGGTGTGCAGGTTGCAGTCACCTGAGAGGAGAGAAGCATATGGTTAGTTTATTCTACAGTAATATATGCACTCACTCCCACACACTGGGAATGAACCAGCACATGTCAAGTCATGTGTTACATTTAACGTTCCTGGTCCCTCTCCAGCACTACAGATGAACGGATGGAAGGCTGTGGGATGAGGAGGAAGAAAGAGGAGCTGATGGAGAGGGGAGTACAATTTATTTTCACTCTCTCTCCCATCTCCGGCAGCTGGTTTCAAGAAACTTCTGTCAGTATGGATTTTGTATTTCCACATGATAGACTCATGACACATGATGTCAGGAAATGTACAAATTAATACAAATGCTGATCCACACTGAGAAACAAACAGAAACACAGATATGCTTGTGTGACTTGTTTCTGTTCTTTGTTGCTATTTAGGAAACTGTTTAATGTGCTGGTTATTTGGTTGAATAAAGAAAAGTGCCGCTCATAAGGTCAAGAACCTAATGACAATGAGTGATTTAGATTTTTTGGCCTCATAAAAATAAGAGAGGATAGAGACAGACATGATTTACTGGAGGAAGACTCAACATGTGGCGTGCAGTCCCTGCACTTTGTTGCCAACAGTAACTTGCTCCAACCACAGACGCACATACACAAAGAGGCAGAGGGAAACCGAGGACACCCATACAGTGCACAGCCACCAGCACATAAATAAACTGCAACAGGCTTGTGCAGTTTCTTCTATTCTGTGTCATTTAGCTCTTGACTGAGGTGACAAAAGAATTGATATTTCAAGACAGATATCTTACAATGCATGTCACATGAAAGGATAAAAAACTATATGGGTAAAAGCACGCATTTAAGTGTAAATGCCATCAAACATGCAGTGTTCCAGTATGTCTGTTTTTTACTGATGCTTGACACAATGTCAGCTTTTTACCTTTGAACTCTCCCGTGTGATTAATTGACGGCCGGGCCACCGTCTGTGGCTGAGTGCTGGCCAGTACTGACAGGTGCCAGGCCGTAAGTTAGCGAGTCAAATGCCTGAAAACCACAGTCATCTACAGTTAAGATAATGTCGGGGAAAAGACCATGTTGAAATACATCCTCTAGTTTTAATGACTGTGAAACTGATTTTATCTCTACTTAAACTTTAATTAGTATAAAGGCACTTAATGCTAACTACAAGTGTTTAACAGCTTTAGTAGTGTTTCTAAAGGAAGTTCATTATCACTTACAGATGACTCTAGATTGGTTTTGTCTCTGTTTAGAAGCTGTATGATTTTTGCATACATTTATTCTGTTATAATTTTATTTGCAAAAACATGATATTGCCATTACTAATAATCAGAATAATCCAAACTGAATTGAATTTTACAACCATAGAGGGCTGGCAGCTGCTCCATCATGGTCCCTATTTAACTTCCCAGAGAGATATTAATAACACTGATAATGATACACTGATTAGCCAAAACATTATCACCGGCCTAACATATTGCTGATAATTTGTGTGTCACTAAAAGGGGACAAACCTGCCAAGACATGGACTTTATTAGCTTTTCCACATAGATACAGTAGTGTCGCTTTATCTAGAACCTATTCCACACATTTAGTGCTTTTTATTTTAAAGATGGGCCCAATCTGAATTACACACATTTTCCCTGTAACAGACAACAAAAAATTACAAATGATGTCCTGTTGATTTGAGTATATTCTATGATGTGAATTGTTGTTTTACAGCATCACACAATCATTTTACAGGGTCATTTGGCAACTTTTAGGAGCAAATTTCCACCAGCAGCTTCTGTCAAAATGACTTTCTAGCCATGCATAGAAACCAGCATCAGCACAAATTTCCAGATACACATTTGGAACAACTGACCTCAGTGGCTGGGAGTCCCACCTTCACTGCCAATCAGGTAACCTCCACATGCTCCATCTTAGTGGTATATTATGTCTAGTCATGTGCTCATGGGATGTTATGCTGTGTGTGTCATTTTTATTCTTTGGGAATCAAAGAATTAGTGAGAAAAATCAAAAAATCAAAAGGTGGGAGAACTCAATATATTTCAGAGCCAAAGTGCATCACTTTCTTCAAAATTCTGTTATAGAGCATTGATTAATAACACTCTCCGAACCCTTTCAAGTTTTCGGTTGTTTTTATTGTTTTTATCATTAGCTGATAATTCATTTCAGTTTAAGATGTAAGCAAATTTGTCTGATTGCTTTTATTAAAAGCTCAACTAAATGTCTTAAGAGGTCAAACAGCTACTGTTCCTCTCATCTTGTGGCACTTTCGTATAGAAAGGAGACAACATCAACAATTCTAAGAGTGACAGCAAAAAAAACCCAAACAGAAACGGGTACCTGATCCAAGGAGTAATGTGTAAAATGGCAAAAATGGTAGCAAGTAAAGAGGAAGATATGCTGTACAGAAAGTCCAAGTATGCCAACATATTTATTGTCCTGCAGGTCTCACTTCTACAGATGAAAGACTTATAGTATTTACTCTCCTTTATAGTTGTTTTTGTATAGTTTTTTTTTATTTTCTGCTCTGTACATTTACTTTATTTTATGCCGAATGGATTCTATATATTCAACAACACGCATTACACACTTTACAGTGTCTCAGTACAGAAAGACAGATCACACTCATGTTATAAAACTTACAATAGGAAATGAAAGAACACAGAGATTCAGCCATAGGGGAGAACTTAACAGGTTTAATAATGGTGGTTAACTGGATAAAGTGGTCAGGTCCAGGAAGGAACAGTAGGAGACAGACACAATACACACGTACCCGTCTAAAACACAAACATACACGCACACAAACGTGCAGACAAAAGGAGATCCCAGAGGCAGAGAGCATAGAAATGCAAAATTAAGGCAGAGGAGCAAGACACCAAAGTCAACAGGAAGCAATTTGCAACAGGATGTCAGTACTGGTCGGAAGAGGTTTGCACATACAACACACACGTTTACACGCAGAGTTTACATGTGTGCTTGGTCGCTCTGCCAGCCTCAGGGTCTTCATTAATGCATACTGGAGTGACTGGGAGTGGGGCCATCTGGTTCAGTTTGTCTTGTTCATCAGTTAGCATTTACTAAGGTGCCAGTGACAGCACTCAATCCCACCCTCAGGGACTGACTGACTGTTAGTGGACTGGGTGACCGATCCGTTCCATCATTCAATTTTTCCTGCTTATCAAGTGTAAGTTGTCATGCATTTGTTTAGCAGAAATGCTAAATTTGAATAAATTTGCTGTTTTTCTTTTTCTTATTTTCATCTACCATGTTTTAATAGTTAGCACGACTGGACAGAAAAATTAATGAAAATAAAATAAATTATATTAAAAGTTTGAGAAATTCCCTGTCACGTATAAAAGATAAGTATAAAGTTACTTTCAGTTGCTGATTGACTTATTATGCTCATGTCACTCCTCTGCTAATCTCTCTGCACTGGCTTCCAGTTGCAGCACGCATCAAGTTCAAAGCTCTGCTTC
>JAPMNP010709335.1:0-12869 GCA_029874935.1 Atherina boyeri
GCATAACCAGTTCATTCTAATGCAAAACACAACCATGTTTTCTTTCAAAACTGACTTGTGTCATCTAATTAACAAGCTAGCTCGTTAACACTGTAAAAACACCTAATGTAGCCCGTTCTCTATATACGAGCCGCAGCAAAGTGTGTTAGCATGGACTCACCGGCTTTTGTCTCGCTAACCTCTGCTGCTCATCTGACACAGACCTGAGATCCTCCCTCCTTCTTGTCTCTAAGCTAAATGGTTTCCAGGTGTGCTGAGCACGTGTTGCAAGACAAACTCGTGAGATTTACCATAAACTAGATGGAGTGAGACAAGATTTCTTCAAATTATTGTATCGCAATGTTGGCATTCTGACTTCACCCTAAAGAAAACTTGTCTAAATGTTTTTTTCTTTCATTTTTATGAAAGAGATGTGCAAAATGTTTTATGTGCTTTAGTTTGAAAGTTAGATGATACATTTTTCATCTTGCATCATATAGTTGCATCGAGTCTGTTTAGGAATATGGAAAAAGTGGGTTGTTTCCTACTCACATGGAGACAGTGAATTCAAAAAGAAATGTTGGCTTCCATCAATGTAAATTGTTGGAAACTGATTCACCTGCTAAATTAAAAAAAAAATTATAATAATTTTAAAAAATTATAACTACAATACACTACAACAGTGTCTCTTTATTAGATTAGTATTATTAATAAATCAAGGTTATTTCCTGGCTGCCTGGTTATTAACATCCATCAGACTCACCTGGAGGATTAATCAGATGCATTGCTCGCTCCGTAGGTGAATCACATCTTAAAACGATGCCACAGCAGGTGGAAATTTGCTTTACAAACTGTAAGGTACAGTAAGCTATGTATTGGGAATCTATTTTACAGTTCGCCACTTTCCCCTTTAACAATACACAACGAAGATGTTCATCCTGGGGCTTTCAAAGCACCAGACTGCAGGCTGCTTTCTGGAGTGTGTGAATACGACATGTACTGTAAAGCGCTTTGGATAAAAGCACAATTTATATACAATACAGTCTATTTACCATTTACATAGAACCAAGTTAACACTTTGAAAATGAAGAAAATCAAGCTTGACTTTTTTGTTTCCATTCATCCTTTTAACATTATGTTTGTTATTTTTCCTCATCGGTCTCACCTCTGTCTGTCTAATTGCAGACGGCCAGAATTATTGTCAGTTTTTAGGCATTTACCTATTCACACTCAATTTACGAGACATTGGCACTCATCAATCAAAGAAGAAAGATAGGACAATTTTGCAGTTTACCAACACATTCATGCATCTCAATGAGTAGCACCTCTACTGTCACTCAACAGCCGGGTTGGTAACACCTCTCTCCCAGAGCTCTACTGGCAGATCTGCCTCCACATCTTTCCATCAGTCTGGCCTCATCCATCAACCTGACATTGACTTTTCTTCCTATGAACGAACAGGATTTCCTGCGCTCACACGTTGCAGGTACAGTCAAAGAAATAACAGCTGTTTACAATGAGGGGTGTGGTCAGTGGCCCCAAAGCTTTAGGGGTTCAACTGTGAATTGACAGTTTTGGAGAACTGAGAAACTAAATGTGACCTGCTTCTTTTTTCTGCTATCTAAAAGGAAGTTAAAATAGTGTATCATGCTTTTAAGTTTTATCATCTCGTCTTAGTGGTCCTTGACCCTGGAAAAGCATCCTGAAACAGACTGTAACATCTTGAGAGCAATGAAAGCAGTTTCCCTCTTCCTCCCACTCTGTTTTACAGGGTTGATGGTGTTATGCATGTTTTAAAACTCACAACCCTCCCACACAACCATCTGCTATCACACTGCACGTTGCACACTCTCGCAATCAGATTCCTCTGATCCAGCAGAAGTTTTTGGGATAACTTTTCCTGAATCAGTTGTGAAAGTTACCAAATACAATGAAATCCCGTTTACATGCTTCTTTCATAACAGTATAGTAGTGAAGAAGTGAAGACAAAATGGAATTATGATGCTGCAGCATGCTTGATAACAAACCTCCCCTCCTCCCTTTCTCTGATCTGCTGTAAGAGGATCTGTGGGCCTGGATTTGGCATGGCAGTTGTACAAGGCACCAAGCTTCCAAGCACACCGTATCTGTTTGCTTTGGATACTGGTGTTGCTGCGAACCGCCAGCAAAAGGATAATATTTCTTTGTAATTAATAGCAGCCTGTTACGTCTGTTGGCTGAGTAAGGGAGCTGGTTTGCAAACAGAGGGAGAGAGACAGAAAACTTTGCTTCTTTGAGGGCAGAGTAAAGTGCTGGTCGAGGAAGATCAGCTGGATAGAAGTGGTAGGAAGAGCATCTTTCAAAACTAAAGTCTGGGCTCCTGTGGTGGTGCAGATTGACAGGTGAATCATTGAGTTTACATTCCTGCAGTGAAAGTCATCCAGACAACCACAGCTAAATAAATCCCCAAACATGACCTGTAAAAAGAGTCACAGAAATGATCCAGAAAGTCCAGTCAAGGCAAGGTGCAATACCTTTACTTATAATAAACCCTTAAAGGTGTCAAAGAGCCATTTAGTGGGTTAAATTGCCCCATATTCTTGTAATAATGTCAAAGGGTTTATATACTTAGCTTGTGCACAAATTGATTTGGCATCAACAAAAGTACAAGCAAGATAATCTCTTAGAAATTCCACAGTCTAAAACTATAATCTTGGAAATCTCTAACACTCTTAATTGCTAATGTGCTAAAACAGATGGATTTAGATTTCAATCTAAAAGCAATATGTGTACATTTCCAGGATTCAAAGGAAAATTCTATGTTTGCAGTGGCAATAGAGAGAGAAGCAGATTCACTGTAAGTTTACTGTATTCAGCAGTTGCCATTTGCACAATGGCCAAAACATTAGTATGTGTTTAACACACATCCGGCTCTGGCCAAAAACAAGAATGGTAGTGTGTGTGCAGTGAGGGAAAAGGCACAACCCTCTGACACTTTTCTGTCAACTCCTGAGTGTGATTGTAAGAGCTTTGTCTTCGCCAAGAAGCGTGACTAAGGCCCCACTTATGACATGTCATATAATCAAGACTGTAGTGGGTATTAAGACGTGTCAGTGACAGCATAGTGAAAGGTTTGTTTAGCATTGTTTTTCTTTTCAGATGCGTGCCGGCTTAGTGTTGTACTCTGTTCGACTCTTTACTTACCAAGAAAGAAGTGAGTTAAGACATTTTTAGAATCTGCTTAAGCGATTGGATTTTAGGCTAAAATATACAATTTGTTCTTCTGATTGGAAATCTAATTTCATGGATTTATAAAAGTCAAATTCTAATTTGTTTTCACTGGCAAGAGAAATAAAGAAGGCAAAATTCTATAAGATAAGACATAAGCAGAAAATCTGATCATATTTATAGTGGGTAGCAAAAGTATCTGTTTTAGCCTCTCCTCATTATGAAGTTTTTTTTATCTTTTATGTTTTTTATTACAATTTCAAAGAAGAAAGCTGAGGCCACACACAAAATATGGCTTTGATGCATGAACATTTTGCTAAGTTATGATCTCACTTTAGTTTAGCCAATTTGCATATAAACTAAGGGAACATTCGTTTTGAAACTTTAAATCCATCTGACAAAAACTATTTCTGACAAACGTACAGTATATCTAAGGAAGGAAGTTGTAACAATTAGGCTTACATAAGATGTGGCACTGGGATTTCTCTCGATCTCACTTCTTGTTTGGAGGGGTTTCTGCCTCCTTTGATTGGCTGTGGCTCCTTTTAAAAATAAGCGACTCAAATCAAAAGGCTTATTCTAAATATCTATTGTGGTGAGGAGTGAAAAGAAAATGCAGCCTGTGAGGAAGTGTTTTATAAAGTCCACAATGGTGGAAAATCCAATTTAGCCGAATAACCTCTTGTACTGTAGTGGTGGTGTACACTCATTTGGGCAAAATGTTGCATGCAGACCAAAAAAAATTCAATTTCCAGGATGTGGTACTAATTCATGGCCTTTGTAAGCCCACAATGAAAAGTACTGGACAATTTACACGAACAGTGGAAATGGCAGACAGACACTCCTGCAATTAAGCTGGAGAAAAAAACTCATTCAAACAAAGTATCTGACATATCGGGAGAACCTCCAACTTGTATGAGTAATGCAGTGAGACACTAATGACTCTGGTTCCTTTCAACTGTCACTCTTATGCTTTACCTTTTTCTCAGGTAAATGCTCTTTTTTAGAGAAAACAGAATCCAAATGTATAACATGTTTTATTTCAAGAGCTAGCCCGACGACTGCTCTGACTACTGCAAACTGTTTGATAGAAAAATAGAATAATACTTGCTTTGTTTTCCAGAGGGTAACTTTCCACAGTTTTAATGATGCAGTGGAGCTATTTACAGTACACCGTATTGGGACATCACATAGAAAAGGGTCATGCATATACACATACAGGGATGGGCACTGTCACATTCATAGTAAATCAAATGTGTAAACTGTTCAATACATGAACAATTTGACTGTAGTAGCAATACTGAAAAGAAATTTAATTAATGTAGTTAATTTATCTTTTCAGTTATACTCACATCACAAATAACCCGTATACTTGGAAAACAGAAAGTCAAAGTTTCTCTTATTGTCAGTGAAGTATATTTCCAGTTTCCAGTCTGTGCCACTGTATGGCCACCTCATCAAAGATTTTCTAGACCCACCCATTCTTTGAGCAGATAAAGACAAAAGCGGGTTGGGTTTTCTTTCAGTGTTATTGATACAGAGCCTCAGGAAATGTTAGCTTTAACGTTAATCTGTAAGATGATAGCGTTTGACAGATTAGCAATGTTATTTCTATCTATCTGAGATCTTCCCAACCCAATTTTCAAAAGGAAAATTACTTTGCCACATGGAACTCAAAGGCAGTTCTACACATATCGGATGCAATTGGTCGTTGAAGCAGTACTTTTCAATAAGGTCACATACCCGCTGTTATTTTCTTGATGCCCTTGTAACTGACACAGACTCTCTGAAAAAATGACAAATGAAAAACAGTAAATCAGCGCGCCGCTCTATAATCTTTAATTATTACGGTTCTACTCAGCTGTGAAAGGGACAGGCTCTTGATATTCTACTGCAGAAAAAGAGCCATCTAGGAATTTCATTATCTTAATGATTAAAGGTGATCTATAAAACTTTTTCATAAAAATGGAGATTTTTTAAACAAGAATACACCCACAGAACGTCTAAAGGGGTGTAGAATAAAAGTGTTCATTTTGGAGAAAAATATAAATTTTTTCCAAAAATTATATTTTTATATATTTTTATGTGTCCAAAAAACGTAAATATTTTCCTTTGTTTGCCCCGCTCCCCTCGACAGCAAACGTCTCTCAGCCAACAGCATCAGGCCATTCAAGAAGTTGAGCGGACGGGATGCCAGATCGTTTGCTAATCCGCATTTACTACCGTCCGCTTTTTGTGATCTAAACATGTTTTATACGGTGATTGTTGCAGTGTGTAATGTCGTCTTGTAATGCCAGAAAAGAAAGAATCCAGTACATTACCACGTAAGATTCATCACTTGACATCACGGCAGACTATATAATCACGGCTTCTCACCCGCGGACATTCGGCGAACCTGGCAACCGGTGCAGCTGACGGTAGGTGCAAGAAGAGTTGATTATGAAAATGCTGACGACTGACCGGGAGGAATAAAAGTTCTATAGATCACCTTTAAGAAAATTATAGAAATTATTCCAGAATAGAAATCATGAAAAAGGTTTATTTCTGAAAGGATACGTATGTTGTTTTGTTTTTTTTAACCTGGACCTTAATCATAGCATGAAATACATTCATAAACTCACTGGCAAATTTTGGAGTTAGTTGAAGTCTATTTGGAGATATTTAGATCCATCGTGCTGGCACGGACAGCCCTGTTTCAATTTAACTATTACACATATTTATCTCTGTCTAGTTTGTGGCACTACAATGCTCAACATGCAGACATGAAACTTGGATAGAAAAATCTCAAGATGATCCTGAATCAGTGCACCAAATTTGAAATCATATTTACTTTGATTTTTCGGTAGTTATGGACTCTAAGGGCCTAGTCATCTTCTTCTATGGCTTGTTGTATCATTTCTATGCAGATGATCTCCACTGTTATTTAAGATTCATGTCAGATTACCCTTTTGTTGTAGCACAATTCTCAACTGGATCCTCTGATTAATCCACATGGATGAAGGAACTCCACCTTTAACTAAACTTACCAGCCTAGACTTTCCATGCCAATTATTTCATCTAACATAAATGTCCCCTCTTCAATGATAGCTATAAGCTAAAGCTATTTCTGGTTTGCATGAAGAAGCACAATAACTTGTATAAATGCTCTTATAGTCATTCAGTGCACAGTTTATACTTATATTTGGTTTTATGCATGCACTGTAGTTTGCCTGATAGTACACGCCTTACAGACAAAGATTTCATTTTTGCTTTTGTAAAACATTGCTACATGTTAGCTTACCTTCTTTCTCTCAAATAAATGATAAAAAACATTGTAGTTCTATGGAAAATCTGAACTGTTGGCCATTCCCAGACTAGAAACATCCCCATTTGGGTTGTTTTGCTAAGATTACTTAATGAGGTACCAGTCTTCTGACTCTCAACAAATTAATAGATGCAGTTCAAAATGTTAACTCATAGGTAAAAGAGTTTTTTTTACATTTTAAGATCACTTTTAAGGAGAGTAAAATGCAATTTTATTTCTTTAAAACAAACCTTAAAAACACAAGATGACAGCATGTCTCTCATTCATGCTTGAGGATGTGTACTGACTCACTGTTTCGGTCTAGATAGCACAACACGCTCTGACTCATTCCAGCCCAACAATGCCGTCCTGTTAAAGTATCAAATATCCTGCAAAGAGACACGGCTCTGGCAACAGCTCTGAGATCCCTAAACATGAGAACAAGGACTTCAGTCCAGTTGATTTTTGGAAGCTGCCCCACTGCACACATCTTGATACTTGATAGATTTCAAAGGGGAATCAGATCAAATACAGAAACAAAATGAGCAAGTTTCGTATTTCTTTTTTTTTTCTTTTTTTTTCATGAAGCCAACATCATTCGTCATCTACATTTCCATGATTCTCATCAGTGTACAATCTCAGCATCTTGGCGTCCAAACAAAAAAAAGAATAAAAAAAAAACTGTCAAGCTCAGCACCTCTGATAAGAATCTGCAATGGGTCTTGGAAACATTTTGCTGTCATCCTCATGTCATGCTGGTCCTCTTGACCTCTTACTTGCCATTGCAAAATGCAAGATCCTCAAGGACAAAGACTTACTTACGCAAACCATGCCAGCATTGTAAAAGAAACCCCAGGGTTTGAGCTCTTGCCACACATTCCCTCTCCCTGGCACAATATTATACACACAGAGTAAAGTTAGTGAAACAATGATGGTTGCAAAACAAGTGTTGCAGTGTTTATACAAGCTCACACTCACAAGAGAATTGGTGCAGCGTGTTGAATCATAAAAAATAAAAAGGACGTTTCCTTATTGTTATTTTCCCTTTTTTTTTACATTGTTGTTTTAAGATGTTAATGTGTACTGTATGTGCGCGTTTTCTGGGTATGTTGGGGCAAAGTCAGGACTTCATTTGCATCTACCATGACTGTTGCTTACTCAGAGGCACATTCTTTTATTTGAGTGAACAAGAGTAAGCCCCTCCAGATAATACCATACAACAGTCAAATAAGAACAAATTAAGGGTGTTGCTTTATAAGCATTCAGATCTGACATATTTACTACTTGATTGAAGGTTGCAGTGAGGTGTGTGAACATTCCCTTCTGAGCAAATACATTGAACCAAATTACTCAGGCTTAATCTAGACAGGAACAAACCTGATTAATCTGATTACTTGGTTGCTTTATATCACAAAACACAAAGTTCAGCCGTTTTAAGACAGAGCCTCTGGTTATTGATTGGTGGGGGGTTCAGAAATGATGACTTCAAGGAGGTACTGGGTTGTCAAAATGAGATGACTCCCCAAGGCTCATAGTTAAAATAAGTTAGATTTGTAAGATGGAAACATATCAAGGGAGACTACAAAGCATCAAGACAGGAAACACAAAGCATTATATCTTAAAAATTGAAAACACCCAAAAAAAATACTACAAGATATTGGCTGATTTAAATCCAGAAAATGTATAAACCATAAGAAACAACCCACTGAGCAATAGACATCTATTAAACCTTGTCTAAGTTCACACCGCAATCCGCCCGTCTATAATAATAATCTAGACAATAGAATTCAATCCATTAATTATTAAATATTAAATTAAAAAACAACTGTTGTATAAATGATGGCCAAATGCTGGATTAAAACATTTTTAACAGTCATTGATCAATGTATAGTGTAGTTTAGATTTAGAAACTGCTAGTCTAAACTGAGACAGCTAAAAAACTTTTATATTCAGACCAGGGGTAGACCCATTTTAGCCCAGACGTCTAAGTACCATTAGATGTTTATTAGACATCTTTTAGACTGAAAAACGCTCAGTGGGAAGATTACAGTGGGTTAAAGGGAAATAGTGATATTCAGTACAGAATCAGGAATCTGCATTGTGCAAGAAAAAGATACTAAAACTTGTATCTAGTGCAGATTAACTGGTAAATAAATATTCATATAAATGATGATCNCTGCCAACTGTTAAGCAAAAGTTGATTATTTTACTCTATTTCTATTATTTATCTATCTAATTATAATTGTGATTCCATGTTATATCTTCCCGTATTTTATTTCAGGGAAAAAAATGACCAAATTTCAGAGATTTTATTTAGTTTCTTTAGGTATGTTTTGTAATTTAAAGTGATGATTCCATCATTTCTTCCTGGGTTTGTTTTGGACCCAAGTTAAAACACTGAGCCAACACTAACTAAGTAAGTGAAACAGAATATAAGGTTTTCTTCAACATCTTATCCAGCTGCTTAAATCCTTGAGCCCTTTGTACATTTTTTTAGGCTTAATCTCTTAATTAAATGAGTATATCTTAACCACCAGGTCTGTTTCAATACTTGATTTCTGAGTTGACTGCTTATTTGAATTGAAGGCAACAAAATAAAAGTAACATACAAAAAGAAACAATACAATAAAATGTCCCTTTTTCAAAGGAACTGAGAAGAAGCCAAAGTTAAGCTCATGCTTATACAGAAGCAAATACTTTTAGAATCATATTAAAGGAAACGCTTGTGAGATTATTTTCAAGATGTGTTAATATCAGTATATGTGTTACCGCTGAACAATAAAAGTGGTACATAGCACAAATGCAAAAAAGAGTTACAGACTCACCAAAAATTAAACCTAACCCTTTCAGGATGAATATGAATATCTCTTTGGAATAAAGCAGCTGTAGCTCCAAATCTCTATCAAATCACATTACAATATGCGATCCTAATCTCTGCAAAGGCCAACTCTATTTAGAGAAACAGAACAAAATTAGAGTATTTGGTACAGACAGTTCAGGTGAGGTCTCCAAAATGGCCATTTTGGCACAGTTTAGCACCATCTGTTTTCTCAAAGTCCACAAATTGGAGGACTTCATGTCAATAGTTACTCCTGGCACTGCCTGCAGGTGTGTGTTGCGAGCTGCTGGCCCGTACATTTTAAACTTACCGATCATCTGTTATAGTGACACAGGTTGGTTGGGGTGTGGATTATGATTAGGTTGTTCCTTATCACTTCACAGTATTGGTCAGTAAAGCTGTATGTAATATATATATATAATGACAAGTAATTTGAATTTGAATTTAATCATTAAATAACTATTGCATCCCGCTTTAACAGGCAACAAAATCAGCTCTTGTTGTCTGCACATAACTGTCATCTCAGTTCCACTCTCTGCCTGACCACGGGTGATTTATCGTAAATTCATTTTGAAATTTAAATCTATGGTTGAGGACGGAAAAAATCCAAACCTTTCAGCTAAACACACAAAAAAATGTCAAACACACAAAACAGACGTCCAGCTGATATGAATTACTTTGGAATTTTATTTCAGAATTCATGTTCATCAGCATGAATACAAACTTTCCATTTCAAGGTTTTTGCACGTTTTAACGTGAGGCTAGGCTGCTATTTTGTTGGCTGTGTTTGTGTGTCTGCAGATCCATATTTATGACCTATTAGTTTATTTTGCAACAAATGCATCCTATGCCGAAGAAGCAAAACTGTAGAAACACTTCTCTGGGACATGACGGGTAGATAGTGACACAAATAAATAAGCAAGTTTAGTATGTCCAATTCATACTGACCCTGAACACCACAGCGGGAATTGTTCTGGGAAAGACCCATTCGAAAGCTTAACTATCACTCATTGCGTTGTGCTGTAACGCCAATTGGAAAGTAACAAAGCGGAGACAGCATAACCACAGCATCACACTGTTCAGGCCCACAACAAGGGCTGAAGACTTGCAGCAGTAAATCAAAACTATTCCTCAGAGAACATCTTCAAGCCAAACTTCATCCATATTTACTTGGAAGATCTTCTGCATACCACACTGCAGATGAGCAGAAACCACAAATTCTGAGAAAGCATTTTCATATGAGTGATGACTGAGCTATGATGCCAAACAATCTGTTTTCCAATGAATGCTTTGCTGTTTTCAGACTTTGTGCTGTGCAGGTGCTGCGATTGGGTCACGGAGCAGTGTGACCTGACCGTGAACGTTTTTATAATTTATTGAGAATAAGTGTATGCTTTGATACTTTAAATGAAAAGAAATAAAACTTCAGACTTGAATGTGTTTACATGGGGAATATTAGAAAAACTGATATTCCTAAAGAGATCTGGTGTAAATCCCCTCACCAAGCGTTGAGCTTAGCTGTCATGGATCAAATGTGAGCTATGTCATCCCTCTCCTGAGAGAGAGAAAGGGAGACCACCTGACATCATTTGTCTTCCCCAAAAGCCGTTTAAATGCAGCTCACTTAACAGAAGACAAATGATTTCCTAACAGATCTGAATATTTAGGCTCCATGAAGTCACAGAAAATAAGCACTTGTTCTTTGAACAAAATTGTTGTGGCACAGGAGTGCCAAAGCTTTTCCAACATCTGGATCCAATGATCTGCCCTTGTCCAATCCACATTCACCAAGGCCACACAGATGTGCTGACAGGGTTTTAGCCAATCTGCCATCTCACGTACTGCTTCCTATAATCCTCACCAAACCCCGCAGCCTACAGGGCTCTTTAAACGCATCACTTGTGCCAGTTGTTCCTCCTCTTACCTTGCACTGTAATTTTCTATGCAGATTACAGCACCAAGTTGATTTGCAGTTTACATTTCCCAAACATGGGTTGCCGCGTGTGTAATTTGGTTTTGGTGACCTCATTTGTTGTGCTTTGGAAACAAAAGCACACTATCATCTTAACAAGTTTGGGAATCAGAGAAACCGCAACCAGACAGTTTACAGTAAAAGGTGATTTTTTGGCAGAGGAAAAATAGGTTAGCACAGGCTTTGCTCTCTTTTTTTACTGGAGACTGTAAACAATAACGTCACTGATGCTTTGCAGCCATTGATGTGGTGTCATTGTACTTCACTTCCCACATAAATACTGTAGTAGAAATCTGACAGAACAGCTATGACCCCTAAACTTTTTTTTTTTTTCCTGGGAATTTCCCCTTGATGGAGCCTGAACCTTTGTAGGTGGCACTCGGTTTAAGCACTGCTCATGGAGTTCAACCATTAACTCAAAACAAGCAATGCTGCTGATGTCAGACATGAAATACATCACCGACAAGTCAGGAAAGGATATATTTCCGAACTGGAGAGTTAAACAAATATTCAAATGAGAGAATGAGCTAAAAGGAACGCTTTCGAATTTTGATCATTAGTTTTTCTCTCCATCACTTTCCTTCAAAATTTGTGGGAAAGTCACCATGGCCAAGCTGTGAGGCCTTTTCTATCCTCATCCCAAGCAAACACATCGTTTGGAAATTCAGCCTGTCTTTATCAGACTTGGACTCATCTAAGTCTTTCTGAAAAACATGTTCTTACTGTATTCTGGGAATTGACTATGTGTGTGTGTGTGCATGTGTGTGTGTGTTGGGGGTTAACGCATGCTGCCTCAGCACATTTCTAGCGGTTTACTCGGCTTTGTCGCTTACAGTAAGCTCTGACTCTGTCATGAGCACATCAGTCACACCGACTAGTCATCTTCTGATCCACAGTCAGCTCTGTGCACATGGATTAATAACTAACAGGGATTTTGAGCCACTGCGCTGTATTTAACAATGAATGCGTTGACAGTAGATGGATTTCCTACTTTGCATGATGTGAAAAATATCCAAAATGTTCCAGTACGTTCTTAAAAGCATAAGCCCATTTGGCCCAGTTTCTCAGAAAACTTAGTAGGTTGTTCTGAGCGCCTGATTAAATCTAAAACTGCTTCATTTGTTTCGGGGGATTTTTTCTAAACAAGAATAAACAATTCTTTGCCCAGTTTTCTTGGCTTTGTAGAAAGCCAAGAAAACTCATTTTTCAATTTATCCTAATTGCAACATCATTTATTTCTGTCCTTCTCCATCAATATCTTGATCACCACAAGCACAGCTGTTTGTTCTCTATTTATGAAACCCTGACTTTTGTTTTTGACACTGGTGGGTCAAAATTATGTGTTTAGTTTTATTTGACAATTAGTGAAGAATTACAAAAGGGCACCAGCTCCTGAAATAGCAATTATGCTGTCAAGAGGCAATTAAAACAGTCATCCATGCTACTGCTCTCCTATCATGGGGAAAAAAGCATCTGATATGTCACACAAAGACCTAAAATGTGCAAACATGAGACACAAGTTAACTCAAAAGGTGCTGACCCATCACATTATTTAAAATTTAGGATTTCTGTTGATATTCAAAAAAGCA
>JAPMNP010709343.1:0-10527 GCA_029874935.1 Atherina boyeri
GTGTGTGTGTTTCTTTTTTCAGGATGGCCCCAGAAGTAATTCTAGCTATGGATGAGGGTCAATATGATGGAAAGGTGGACATTTGGTCTTTGGGGATAACCTGTGTTGAATTAGGTGCATTGCTGTTAGCCATGGTTTCATTCTCACTAACACTACATTACTTTATCATTCCATACAGTAATATTTCTTCTCTTTCTTAATTTCTAACCGGCATCGTGTCCTTCCTTATTGCAATCTCTTTGGTCTGTAGCTGAGAGGAAGCCTCCGCTGTTCAACATGAATGCAATGAGTGCCTTATACCATATAGCACAGAATGAGAGCCCCACACTGCAGTCAAGTGAATGGTGAGTGAAGAAGAGAGTTATGAGCTCATTTTATTTTGTTTTTAAAAAAAAAAGTGTCATCCATGAACTACATTCTGAACTTTCTCTGCATTTCATCACACATCTATAGGACGGATTATTTCCGAAACTTTGTAGATTCTTGCCTTCAGAAAATTCCCCAAGACAGGCCGAACTCTGAGGAGCTTGTAAAGGTAGGAACCAAAACAGATTTATTTGGTACTTTTTGGTAAGTGCTTATTATCTGCATTAGAATTTGATGTCAACTACGTTAATGCTATAAGAGTTTTCTGTGTCCTTCCTCTAGCACGCATTTCTCCAGCGTGAGCGGCCAGAATCAGTTCTAATAGACCTGATAAATCGGACTAAAGACGCAGTGCGGGAGCTAGACAATCTGCAGTATCGTAAAATGAAGAAGATCTTATTTCATGAAGCCCACAATGGTCCCTCAACTGAGGCGCAAGATGAAGAAGAGGTTTGTCATGTGACTTTCAGCCATTTTTGGCATGCCTCTGTGTTAGATTTATTTTTTATTGTATATTATGTATGAGTATAGTTTTAACTGTGTGAATGTCTGTGGTGTGTTGTTTTTAGGAGCAGGAACACATTGTGGGTAGGACGGGCACAGTGAACAGTGTGGGGAGCAACCAGTCCATCCCCAGCATGTCGATAAGTGCCAGTTCTCAAAGCAGCTCCGTCAACAGTCTAACAGATGCAGGCGATGACAAGAGCGAAGTGGACATGGATAGAGACCGCACAGTGATATCCAAGAGCCCTGTCATTCATCTCAAACCTGTAAGAGTTTATGGCTTCAGTGTGCAGTGAAGCCTTGTTCTATAATACACTTTTAGATTTTTATAATTTGGTGGACTTCTATTATTCATGTCACAATGGGGAAATACAGGCAACATTGTATTTGTTACTTCTGATATTTGTATCTTATTTTTGTTTGAAAGTGTTTGTTTGTGCTTTTATTTTAATCTCTTAGGAGCAAGAGACATGCAACGAAGTGCCAGAGCCTCATAACCGACCAACAGAGCCACAGTCCCCTCCTACACAGACTACACGGCAAAGGCGAAATCGTGAACATTTTGCTACTATACGCACAGTTTCAGTGGTAAAAAAAACAAACTGTTATTCTGTTTGTACATCACATACGATTATGGCTAAAATAACTGCTTTATATGTATCTGCAGGGCATGTTCCACCTCCACGAGTTGTTAATGAGCAGACCTCTTATCACAAATTCTCCTCATGATCAGTGAATGATTTTGCTTCAAGGCTAAAAAATTGTATTTTTTATTTAAGTAAAACAGAGAAAAGACCTTTTTGAAAAAAATGTGCCCTCTATGATATTTGAAACATTGGTTGAGGCAACATGACTTAATATACAAATTGTCCCAGAAATAGTTTGTTTCTATCAAATATAAAATCTGTGTCCTCTGTCTTGACAGCTCACTCGCCAGATTAAGGAACATGAACAGGATTCAGAGTTAAGAGAGCAGATACTGGGCTACAAGCGCATGAGACGACAGCATCAGAAACAGCTGATGGCTCTTGAAAACAAGCTGAAGGCCGAAATGGATGAGCACAGGCTCCGACTGGACAAAGAACTGGAGAATCAGAGGAATAGCTTTGCCCAAGAGTTGGATAAGCTGGTCAAGAAACATCAGGCATCCATGGAGAAAGATGTATGATTTCAACATATTTACGTGTTCTCTTAAAGTTATGTTTCTACTGCATAACCTTATCCCAGAGATTAGGAGAATTCAGAGGTTTTTCAAATTATTATTTTTTATTTAGTTTCATAGTTTGGTATAAAAACTTTGCTGTCAGTTGTATATTAAGAATGTTATGATTTTTAGAATGNGGTTATAAGAGTCTGACAACAGGATGTCTACAGAGATCTACATTTGCTTCTTTCAGTCATTAATTTTTGTCATCCCTTTTATAGTACTCATGGTGTTTGCAGGTGTTGTATCATGTCTGTGAAATGAGAGGTCCTAGTGGTTGTAATCAAACCTGTCCCTTTATTCCAGAGATGACCTCCCTCATGTGCAAAGGAGCTGTTTCACTTGACGGGGCCAGATATTTATCAGATAATTTTTTTATATTTAGACTTTCTATTAGAACCTGCTGTACATTTCTACATTTATCAGTCTTAAGGATACAGATGCAGAACTCCTAGAAACGGTACTGGATGAGGAGAGTGAAATAATGGCTATAGCCGGAGTAGACATAATGTTTTAGCAGATCAACAGCAGATCTCTCCTCTTTTGGAGCAGTATTTTTCTCTGTCAAAATGGTCTGATAATAAGGAGCACCAAATTGCATTTTACAGACATAACTTTTAACATTCATTTAAGCTGCTCTAGCCACGCTGTCACTGTGTAATAGCTGCCCACAGGTCGTGTGTCTTGAAAGCTTCTTGATAGTTTAGAAGCAAACTGGACCCAAAGTTTGGTTCATATGGCTACATTTTATATTCTATCTCTTATTCTTCCCAGGGCGGACATGTTTTATTTTTGTCTTTTAATAGTTGTAAAAAGAAATTTTTTTTGCAGATGATTGCATTCATGCTTTGAACACTTTTCTTTGGACTCTATGCAACATGTAGAGAAATATTTGAGAAGCCCCAATGCAGTGTCTTTGCTGCCAGTTTTAGGGCAGTTAGACCTGTGAGCTTCTCTTGGTTGTGCTAGTACTATTGTTTGTCCTTCAGCTTTTGATCTATTTTGGAAAGATGGAAGTCAAAGAGGACAAAGTTCTGCTTTGTGGTGGAGTGAAACTAAATTTTCCAGTTCAGGTGTTGTCTCAGCTTTTCACTTGTGCTTCTTTCCCATTTATATTTTTGCCGTTTTGTCCTCCTTTATGAAATATGTTGTTGTCCACTCCCGGCTCAAGTTAACTCGTAGCCAATCTGCTCTGAACTAATGTGTAACAATGTGTGGCATTAAAGGTCTCTTAGATCTCATGGAAGCTGATTGGTAACTGCTGGGTATCGAACTCTGTCTTGATATGATTCCGATTACAAAGTTTTCTGCCTTTCAGTATAATTTACCTGAATGAGGAGAAAGCTGGGCTAGAATACAAAATGCCAGATATTTATTTGATCTTCCAATGAGGGCACTTTGAATCTGTTTTGCTACAACGATTACCTTTTTCTTTTTTCTTTTTTCAATAATTGATCCAGTCACACCGATGCAAATCATTACATCATTTTAACAGCAGTACAGTTTCAGACTCCATGCATACTGTTGTTGTTTTACATAATGGTACCATCTTTGTTTTATAGACATCATCATTATGGCTACCTGCAGGAGTGTAGTGAGGACTTTGTTGTGTGAATGCACCCAAACAAGATGTGTTAAAATGGTGGTTGTGTTTCATACGTCACTACAGTAATTTACCTAATCTTTGCTGGTCTTAAGATCGTGGTGGAAACACTGGCAGCCAACTGTATAAAGGAACCTCTTTGTTCCCTCTCCCTAGGACGAAAGGTTCTGGATATTTGTGGTAGAAATGCAGCTGACGAGGTACCACTGCATTGACTTTTACTTTGCATTGATCAAAGTGATAATGATGTGCATTTGTTCATCAGGCAAAGACCTTTAGCAATGATGAAAAGAAGTTCCAGCAGCATATCCAGAGTCAGCAGAAGAAAGAGCTTAACAGCTTCCTGGAATCCCAAAAACGGGAATACAAACTTCGCAAGGAGCAACTGAAAGAGGTTGAAAGATTCATTGAGTTATTGCTTCAAAAGTGTATCTATAAGTGTACTATGCAAATAAATATCAACTGAAACTATAAAGTTAGTTCTACCAGTGATGCGTAGGTCTTTTTTCCCTTTTAGGAGCTGAATGAAAACCAGTCAACTCCCAAAAAAGAAAAGCAGGAGTGGTTGTCGAAGCAGAAGGAGAACTTCCAACACTACCAAGCAGAGGAAGAAGCCAACTTACAGCGCAGACAAAGGCAGTACCTGGAACTGGAGTGCCGCAGGTTCAAAAGGAGGATATTGATCGCTCGCCACAATATTGAACGGGACCTAGTGAGAGAGGTCAGCATGGCTCAACATTAGTATTACAAATTTATTTCTTAATTTTTCTTGAGTGAGTATTTTTCCCTTTTTGTTTTGTTTTGATCTCTTCATGTTCTATTCATCAGGAGTTAAACAAGCGTCAAACACAGAAGGACTTGGAACACGCCATGCTTCTCCGGCACCATGAGTCCATGCAGGAACTGGAATTCCGCCTGCTTGGCACTATCCAGAAGACGAGGGCCGAGCTGATCCGCCTGCAGCACCAGACGGAGCTCACCAATCAGCAGGAGTACAACAAGAGGAGGGAGAGGGAACTAAGACGTAAACATGTCATGGAGGTTCGCCAGCAACCCAAGAGCCTTAAGGTTGGGAGACATTTCTTCAGTATTTATATACATTTAATTTCAGTGTATCCTTTTCTTTCAGTAAAAATGTTCAAGGCATTTGTCAGATTTTTTTTGTGTAGTTTAATTTCTAAAAGACACATTGTTTTTGTTGAGACTGGCTGAAACAGTAATGGATTTATAATACAACTATGTGAGATTCACGACTACTGATATACCTCCATTCTGATCTGGCAAACCAGGTGGTCTTATCATTGTTTGGGAAACCAGATTTTCTTGTTTTACTTGATCATTCTGATCCAATAATTGCTCAATGTTTAGAGTGAATTTGATGATCAAGTTTTCATTACAATTCTTTAAATTACATTTTTCCTACTTCCTAGTCCAAAGAGCTACAGATCAAGAAGCAGTTCCAGGACACGTGTAAGATCCAGACCAGGCAGTATAAAGCACTGAGGAACCATCTGCTGGAGACTACACCAAAGTCAGAGCACAAAGCTGTCCTTAAGCGGCTGAAGCTGGAGCAGCATCGCAAGCTTGCCATTTTGGCGGAGCAGTATGACCACTCCATCAATGAAATGCTTTCCACTCAAGCGGTGAGTTTAGCAATGAGTGTGAAAGTGAAATTATTAAAGTATGTCTGGCATTTCATTTTGCCGTTCCCAAGCATATGAATAAGTGTATTTTGAACTTTGGGTCTTTATACCAGTCTGTCTCTCCTTCCTCAGCTGCGTCTGGATGAGACTCAGGAGTCTCAGTGCCAAGCCTTAAGAATGCAGCTACAGCAGGAGCTGGAGCTCCTCAATGCCTATCAGAGCAAGATCAAGATGCAGACTGATGCCCAGCATGACCGCGAGAAGAAGGAACTTGAGCAAAGAGTGTCACTACGTAGGGCCCTGCTGGAGCAAAAGGTTCTCCTCAATACTTGGGTTACTATGTGGAGATTTGAATTGATTGGATGCCACAATTGTTTTACAGGAACATTTGAATATAAAAACCCAGCAGCTTACCCACACCCTGGGTGGGATTGGCGAAAGGGCCTCTCTGGGTGGAGTTTGCATGTTCTCCCCGTGTTCCCTTAGGTAGCTCATATGAGCTGCTTTCACAAAAACGTGCACCAGTCCAGGGCTGAACACTTCCTCCCCCTGGCCAGCCGGGACACCCGAGGGGGCGGGGAGGATCTGGCTGGAATAACGTGATCCTTCCCCGCGCTACGTCCAGCTGGGGAACACTGCCCCGTCGGGTGAAAAGAAGGGCCTGGTCACTCCTATAGCTAAGAAGGAGGCTTAAACTCAGTGCAAGGCTCTCCCGGGTTGGCAGAGGGGGAGCAATGCCCAGGACAGAACATAAGTCGGAGCACTGGGTGATAAAATGGGAAAAAAACGTTGGATAAAAATATTTTTTTTAAAAACCCACCAGCTTCTAAACTTGTATGTTCATTTACTCTGTTTCAACGTGCTTCGGTTAAAATTTTTGTTTGTGGAAAAGCAATTGCTCTGTTTCTGCTGATGTACTAGTATTACTAGGTCATAAGATTAAAACCAGTTGATTTGATTAGTCCATCAATCTGATTTAAAGTTAACAACACAATAAAGAAAATAAATCCCAAACTACGTTTGACATATTGGGTAGAAAAGAGTATTGCTTATTTGTCTAAATCCATTAAGTTCCTTTTCATTATGGCTTCTTAGAGCATCTACCAAATGTCCACTTGCAATGCGCGAACATAATTTACTTTTCTCATTTTTCCATTTTCTTTCTTTAGATTGAGGAAGAGATGCAATCCTTGCAGAATGAACGGCTAGAAAGAACCCGGAGCTTATTGGAACGCCAAGCCCGAGAGGTTGAGGCTTTTGACTCTGAGAGTATGCGCCTGGGTTTCAGCAACATGGTGCTATCAAACATCTCACCAGAGGCTCTCAGCAATAGCTTTCCTGGCGCTACAGGAGCTTGGAGTCACCATCAGCAACTGCACCCATCTGGAAGCTCTCAGGGGCCACACTGGGGCAGCCAAGGTTCCCGTGTAGGTTCAAGTCACCAAGGCAGCCATCACTACTACCGATCAAGTCCTGGAGGGGCACCTATGCATCAAGGCTGGGGGCAGGGTATGCAGGGAGGGGGTCCACCACCGTGGGGCCACCCATCATCTGCAGCTATGGTCTCTCGCAGCAGTGGTGGCATACAGAACAGCCCCCAAGCAATGGGGAGGACACCCTCAGGAGGGCGCGGTGAGCAGGGTATGAGCAGGAGTACGAGTGTCACCTCTCAAATATCCAACGGGTCACATCTTTCCTACACATAGACTTCCTGTCAGTTTGCGTGGAGATGTAGAACCCAGCTAATACAGCAGGACGGAGTGTTTTCTCTGTGACACTACCCCACCATTTCTCCCATGTACAGATGTGGATGTGTGATGAAATAAATATTGCTCAGGTCAAAAGGGCTGGTAAGAGACGCGGCCCGTCCTCACGGCGGTTCATCAGAACACACACAGATCCTTAAATTTATGTTACATAAGACATTTTAGTTTTAACACATTGAACCCCTTTGCATTTATTTACAGTTCTCTCCTACAGATTTTTTTTTTTTTAACATGTGTTATACTATTCATGGCCATTGCTCTCATTTTGCACATAAAACACTGTTTAAAAGAAAAAAGTTTTTTACATGCGTTATATATATAAAGTAGTATCAAACAATCACATTAAACTTATTTTGGTTCAGGACCCTCATCTTTTAGTGCACATACACACAGCAGACCTAACTGAGGATGCTTTGCTGCTGTCCTACCAGCCTGCTGTAATGGTCATTATGATAGATTAGATGTCACCTTTTATTCATTTGTTTTATTTCACCTCATATCCTGATTACCAACAGCTATGAGACTTAAACACAGAACCAAACAAATCCATGTTAACCATTTCAGACTTAGGATACCATAAAACTGTGCCTTTTAAGCTTTGAGCTAATTAAAATCAGTTTCAGATGTTTTCAGATAAGGATTTTGAATTTCTTCATCCATTTCTGATTGGCACAAGTGTGTGTGTGTTTTATTTATAGCTAGTTTAGCTATTTTAACACCTGGGAGTTCAGTTCCACATGTCCCAAATATTTCTGCAGGAATTTGATATTGACAGAATATGCAGTGAACTTGGTTTATTTTATAAATGTTGAGAAAAAGAAAAAGTGTGCATATCAGTAACTATATTTTTATGCCTGTATCATTTAGATGCACTCTTTAAAACCTCTGCAGAGAATGTAACTGTTCACATTCACAGGAGGAATTGTACAAAAATTGGAAAGTCATTGGCCTTTAACAATAATCTTAGTGCTCATTTCTTTATTTTTATTAGTGCCTTTTGTAACTGCTGCCTTTTTTAAAAGCACTTTATACAGCTTAATGTTAGAAAATTAGTATTTGACTTATTTTTGCAAAGCTCCTGGTGAATGAATGTTTCATTGGTACGCATGTAGAAAATCAAACTTGCCTGTGTGGTTATGTTTAGGAGCTATCTCCCAAGTAAAGATGAGGCCAAGTGTATGTTAACATCCAATATGTGAGTAAAAGCAATTTCTCCAAATCTGTAGCTTTTATCATCTTTTGAGAGAGTAACTTTTGTTGATTGTTGCTTTTGTTGGTGTTTATGTTGAACTTTGAATAGAATATTAAGAAGCTGCGGTGGTTCTAAATATTTTTTGGTTACAACTGAGAGAAGTTTACTGGAGAGTGTGCAGATAGCTTAAGGTAATTGTCATGACCATGACAGCAGGCTTGGCTTTATTTAACTGAAACACTTTTGAGGAAACATTGGGGCCCCAAATGAATAACACTAACAATCTAAAAGGTGCTAAATCAAACCTGTTAGCCCATCTCATCAAAATCAAGTTACAAGAATGACTGAATTAAGCTTGCAAGATGACATTACAGATAAATGCAAAACTTGGTCAACGCACAGTCTTAAAAAGCCAAATCCAAACTACAGATTGCAAAAGCACTTACAGTAGGCCTTTTGATTACTTTAACAACTATGTTTTTGCTTCTCCCATCTCTCCAGTTGTTTATAAAATAAAATATTCCTGGACAAGTTTGTGCCCTCTCTGCATGCAATCAAGGCTTTCTACTTGCTGATGACAAATATTAAACTGGTAAAAAGGATCATTCTAAAGAGATGATTAAGGCGTTTATTCCCCTTGAATCTCAAAGTTAAAGCTAGATGTTAATTTGGCTGCTTTATTTAAGAAACAAATCTAAAAACTAAATCCAGTTTTCTAGAAAATTTCTACACTTTGTCACAAGCCATCCTTTTTGTTTTCATAGTGGTGGTGTGTGGACAAAGCTGATTCTGAGATATTCTGGGTTTTGTGTACAAAAATTCATATTGTACTTTAAATGCCACCTATGTTGTCAAGTGGCTGTTTTTGAGCATGACCGCTGCAGTTTGTTCCCCTTGCCGAGCACCTTTTGAGCAGTTGATCCTCATCATAGTCATATTCAGAGCTACCTTTACAGACCTTGCCTCTGATGGGTTTTTTATTTATTTTTTTATATTCCTGTCAATATTTGAGGACACAAAAATGCTGGCATCCATTTTTTTCTATGTTGGATTTTAATTCAACCTACAAGAAGTTCCACCAGAGCAAATATGCATTATATCAAGTTTTATTTGATCCCATTATTCTTGCTTCTATGCCGATGGAAAAGATCCAGCTACTGTAATAATGCAGTTTATGTTAAATTCTGTTCTGATTTATTCCTATGTGATCAAGAAACAAGAATGTACTTTGCATTACTGGATTGTTACAATAAGTCAAAAGCCAAGTCGGAGTCTTTTGAATGTTTGGTCAGTCAGACCTCTCATACATGCCAACTTTTACGTTTATATTTACTGTTTGATTCACTTTTATGTCACAAGTGTGTCTTAAAGAATTTGGATATTATTGTCAGTTGTAAGAAATTGCCATCAATCCTGTATTTTTTTATTTTTACAATATTTCACTTTAACTTTAAAGTCAGACTTTATCCTACTGACTGAAAGCATGTGGGATACTGAACGAGAACTGGCAACTGAATTTAGTGATTCATTCTGGTCAAACACTGTGCCATACCGGAGTTGCCAAGGCCGATCACAACTGCATTTGTTTCATCTCAAAAGGTTTCAATCATTGTTGGGCTAATGCATAAACATACATGCAAGTTGGTTCTGGTCTAGTGACCAAAGCTAAAAGGCTTGAAAGAAAAAAATGAAAAGATTGCATTTCTTTTAAAATGTCAGTATTCTTTGGCACATTACCACTACAACCCATAACCTGTATTAAAATGTATAGATGGTGGAGATTGTTACTGAATGTCAGAGAAATTATGAAGATACTACATAAGAGATGGTAAAGTACTAAAAATGGATTTAAATGGTGTTTTAAAAAAAAAAGGATCAAATTTACTATATTGTTTGTATTGTATTTACCAATGTGTTGGCAGAGGGATATTGAACAGAAATCATCTGTAATAAAGTAATTTTAGTATAACTTGTCTTGTGTATTTTTTCACCTTTTTTGATTACATTTTTAGCTTATAGCTTATTCATTCTCAATTTCTGTGCAAAAAAGTTGCTGCCTGCTGTTTGATTAATTTATCAGCACCAGTGATTTAGCTCACTTCGCTAAAAAGTGATAAAGAAGTACAGTCATGGACAAAAATATTGGCACCCCTGCATTTCTGTCAGATAATGGACCAGTTTTCCCAGAAAATTGTTGAAATAACAAATGCTTTGGTATTCACATGTTTATTTCTTTTGTTTGCACTGGA
>JAPMNP010709351.1:0-19001 GCA_029874935.1 Atherina boyeri
TCGTACCGGGGTCCCCAGACGCATCGCAGGACGCGGGTCTTTTTGACCCACTAAGGGCCCACGAGGGTTAAAGCAGCATAAATTACTAATGTGAGAAATGTGAACATTTACTCCGATATTTCACATAAACAACAACTCATCATTTACGGCCATGTTTTAATCATGTCTTTTTTTTCTGCAGCATTAGGGTGAATTCATGCAGACTATTGAGCCAAATTTCACTAGCCTAGTGAAGAGTCGAAGCACAGAATAGTGCTATTGTAGTTTTGATGTGCTCAGAATTGCAAGAGTCCAGTAGCATATTGACCTACTGCAGTTGGTGCTGCTGTGCTGCCAAATCATCAAAAAGCTTTCCAAGAAAGTTCCTCTGAAGTTGCAAAGTTGGTTTAAACATAACAAGCATTTAAAAATCAAGCATACAGTGTGTACAGATAAACTTGTTGAGACTGACCTCTCTCTCCTTTTCTTTAAGTTCTGCTTCAGTTTCTTTGACTTTGTTCACAAACATTTGCCGCATTTCCTCCTCTTTGCGCTGCAGGTCCCCTAAAAACTCTTTCCTCTTAGCTTCATAGGTCTCCTGAAGGCTGCAGGGAAGAAACAATAAAGAGGATAAAGTGAAAACAAACATGTATGGATTGGGTACAGGTATTAAACAATACAATTTTCCCTGATCTCAACACTTGAGTAACGGTTTGCTTTATTTTTACGTGCTTGTGTACGGGTCTCTTTATACAAGCATGAAAGGATGTTGAAAGGAAAGCTGCATAAATATATCCTCGCTTTTTACCTGAATGGCTGACTATCGGGATCTGTGTCTTTGAAGCCCATCTCTTCCAGCTTACAGCGTCGATACAGCTCGTAGTGCCGGGCATGTGTCTGCTCCCTCAGATCCTCCATGTTGACTCTGATCAACATCTCTCGAAGTTTCACAAAGTCACAGTGGCTCTCGTTCTCAACTAAAGGGGGGAGGGTGTGACACAAAAAACACCATAATTAAAAAAGAAGTCCAGATTCATCCAAATTACAACCTCAATTAACTTTTTTTTTCTTTTTTTAAATGAATAAAACCAGAAATACAAGTGTACAGCTATGTGCAAATCAATTAGGAGTCATCTGACTTTTGCTTTGTGCCTGGACGTCTATTTCTCCGCCTCAGACTTATTTTAACACCACATCTGTTAGTGTATTTCAGACAGACATTCTCTCAAAAGTATGAAATCAAACCACAAGTCAATAGGAATGTAAAACACTCTGCATAATACACCCGGGAGAGTTAATATTTGGAATGTACACACCATCATGAGCGGCTGAATCAAATAAATCTGCCCGCATCTATCAGACAGTTTTCAAGCACAGTTTTAAAATGAGAGAACACAGCTTCATGTCCGAGTGAGTCTCACAGTCAAATGACTTCATGGAGGAGAAAGGGCAGGAAGTGTGTCCTGCCTGACAGACTGACAGTAGAGGAGAAGCAGTGCTGCCGCCCTGGGCATAATTTCCATTCTACTGAAGCCTTTACTCATGGGTCACCTCAATGCAGCAAAACAATATGGACAGCTCTGGAAATGCAACTACTGGAGGAATTAACGAGTGAAAATTATTCATCTGAGTTCCAGGATGCATTTATCAAGTTTTGCATTTATAAAAATTTGCCTGTGATAAATTTATTCTCGAAGTTGCAGGATGCAGCACAGATGTTTTTAACTTAAACTCCATGAAAAAAGTCTCAACAATCCCACTTTTGGCTTGCATGTGTAGCCGCTCCCATAAGTCTGCTAAATGATACAAAAACCTTTTATAACCGCGACGACTGCCTGTGGATGCAGGAGAAAATATCTAATGACTTGTAAGGTCTTTTATAAGCCAAAAAAATGTACTGCTTTTCAGTCAGAATTTTTTTTACCGGCTCAGATTCTAGACTCCACTCATCAAGGAAAAAAAAAAAATCAGTGTCATCTATTGAAATCAAGTTTTCCTCCTTTTTTCCTGCCTGTTTAAAAAGTTTGATGATACCTCAAGGGTCTATAAAAAAATGGAAAACTATTGTCAATTTTTTGCCAATTTCTAATCCTCTGGGGGAAAAAAATCCCTCTGCATCCTGTATTGAAACAAGTACTTCAACTCAATCAGCTGGCAAAGCTCAGGTAGACACGGATGGTTAATGGTCTCACATGCATATCCATTTGCAAATGTTCCAAACTTACTGAAAGTGATTTAAGAAGTTTAGCAGGGACAGGTCTGAACAGATTTTGATGCAGTATGACCACACTGGTACCTACAGGGAATATGCAATCTAAACACACATGGCCTTCAGAGGAAATACTACAATACAGAGACAACAGTTATGTGAAGTGGGATCTATGATGCATCTAAATACCACAGTTAGCTGCAAGCTCTAAAAATATAAAGAACCACGGTGACATTCAAAAGGCTACCAGCCTTTCAGATTTATTGGTGGGAAATGAAAAAGCACCCTGCAGAGCTTGATAATAAACCACTTCACTAACCATAGGTTTAGAATAAATAAATAAATAAATAAATAAACTAAATAAATAAATAAAGAGGTGAACTAACAGCTTTAGTGCCTGATTAATCCAAACATCTGAGCATTTTTCTTAACAGCCCAAGACAAGAAAGCATTATAATATTTCTCCTTCAACGCTTTACAAGCTCAAATGTAATAAATTTAAAAAAATGCAACAGTCAGGACAGGGACTGAATGAATAACTTGCATTTTTTCTGAAATTTCCAACTAACCAGGCATCATTAGCAAAAGAAAGCGGGTTAAAAAAAGAATCCAAACAGCTCTGAGGATACAGCCAGACTACAGAGACTGCTGCTCATTTGGCATCCAATAGCCTCTTTGTGCTGCCCCCCTGCTGGGGGCTGAATGAAGGCCAGTACTGTGATAGACTGCAATGTTGAGCCTTCAAAAGCACAGAAATCTGCTGACGCACACACAGAACACATCAACATGGAAACAGAAACATTGAAGAAAAGGCAAAGGGGGAAAATGGATGCAAAAAAACTAGTCTGCTTCCATATTTTTGTGTCATTATCTAAATCACACATTAAATTAATTTATCATGTTGATAAATAGCACAACACAAGTCTGAGTGTTAATTGAACATTACTATTTAGTATAGCAGAGAATATGGTTTTGAGGCCAAATAAGTCTCCATGAAATTAAAAACAATTGAAATCAAATGCAATGACATCTGTGTTCGCATACAAACACCTCCTGCTACATGTTTTTCCAACAGAACAAACACACAGTTGGTTTCAGAGACTAAACACCAGGGTTCTGCTGTATGTCACAGATGTCAGGGGTTTGGAGATAACAGAGCCATAAGATCCTGAGGGAAGATAAGCACACACTCACTGAGATCCCTTCAATTACTCTTATTGTCAGAGCACAGTCCCCCCTCTGTCTTCCCCCTAAGCAGATGGAAATTTCTCATGGCTCTTCGAGAGGTTACCACAACCCGTCCATATGACATCTGGCGTGTACAAACCGTTTCCACTGACAGAGGTTCTTCCTTCAGTCAATTGAAAACTGTAAAACACAGAGACGTTTGTCTTCGTCCTCCCATCCAATCTTCAGATGCTAAGATAGAAAAGTGATGAATGAATGAATGAATGATGAGCCATCAGTGAGGAAGAAGCTCCTGACTCATCAGTACAGACATTTGGTACTGGGCACAGACAGATGATGTTAATTAAATAATTTGATGCAACCAAATTAAACAACCAAATCAAAAAAGTGCTTCTGTTGTGGGACTAACATCATTATGGCATTACATGCAGGTGCTTATCTAAACTAATCACCCTTTTAAAGATAAACTTTGGATAAAGCATGCCGAACAACTTCTTTCTACATCACTGAACATACATTATTAATGTAGGTTGAATGACTCGTTCTGGGAGTTGCTTACCTTGTAGATTATGTTTATGAATTATATAACATGTAATATTAAATGTACTAAAATGTAGCTTTGGGCAAATATAAGGACATTTAAAGAAGGTAATATTGAAGACTGGATGCAAACTTTTGTAATATCTTCAATAAAAGACACGTTTGATATCACTGCTGCCGTGTTTGTTATGACAATTATCTTGTGACATCAGCATACATCCTGTTTATTGTAAGCCACCTGTCAACCATTGCTAAAAATAAATAAATAAATAATATTATTATTATTATTATTATTATTATTATTATTATTATTAATCATCATTAGTAGAGAAACGTTGAAGAGAAATAACTTTTGCAGCAGGCAATATGTCATAGGACTGTATGGTTACTTCATAATGACTCCAGACGTATCTAGACCCCAGGAGACACGCAGCAGGCTTCATAAATAACCAGAGTGTCCTCTGAGGATTGGAGAATGAGAGTGGTCAGTGGATAATGGGGAGAGGAAAGAGAGAGCAGTAAACCAGGGGGAGGTAGGAAGGAAGTGGGGGAGGGAGGCAGCTTGTCTGGGAGGATAACTCCCACGTGAGCAGTAATATTCTCACAGCACTTCTCTGTCATATTATTGAATTAAACTGTTTACCACCACTGACAAACAGTGGAATGAGCTGTGGGAACAAAACTCCCAAGAAAGCTGACACAAGAGGTGACGTCTCCACGGGAAACGCAATCAGTACACAGAAATACATCCAACACACATTAACACGCATGCATAGCAATAGAGATTTATTGCACATGACTAAAATCAACTACAGTATGTGCATGTCTCAAGTAAACACAGACGCACTCTGGCAACTCCACAAAAGAATCATTTACCCACTTGTCCTTGATTTCAGTGTCATTCTTCATGAAGTCACACTTGCAGAATTAACAGGGTGTGTATAAATAAACAGACAAACAGTGGGGGTGCAGTCGTCATACTGCCACAGGCAAAAACATCTTTCGCCAAGGATACGGATAGATGCTCAGCTGCATAGTGAAACCTTCTCAAAGGCATGCCCTTCACAACACTTCCAGCACTTTAATTCACTGGCCATTTAATTTTACAATTTCATATTTTTTATGACAAACACAATCTCAGCAAGTGCTCAAGTTTTCCTTAAGAAAATGACTTTCAAGAAAACCGTCAATGATCAAAGAAGTTTTTCCATTTAACTGTTACAGCTCAACTTTGTGAGTGTGCAGTTCCAGTAAAAAAAGAAAAAATGGCTGCTTTGGTTGGATGTTCAAATGGGAAAAACATCCACAACACTCCAAAAGTGGCACAATAACATATGAGCAAGTCATGGTGTTCCCCAAAAACAATAATCCTGTATCATCCCAAGCCTTTAGGAAATGTGCAGCTCTGGTCTGGAACCTACACTGTCAGAGAAAATTGACAGAAACAGCAGTTAAACTTCCCTGCTTACTGCTCCAAACCGAGGTATGGAGGCTGAGATGAGGTGAGTTCTCCTGCGTGAAGCTGCAGCTTCGGGATAACTCCTCTGCACTTTACCAAGCAGTGGTGAAGCAGACATCAGACGCTGCTGGAACTAAAAGAGCTGTGTAGCATTTATTGCTAAAGTTTGTAGCAAAAACACTCACCGATGAATCAACAGTTTCTAACATTTGTCTCTGCTCCGTAGCCCTGCTCCTCTGGGTCTCAGACCAGCTCTGTCCAAACATGAACAGTCGACAATCTTGCGGGCCAGGTATTATTGGCCGCCAGTTGCCGACCACTATTTATGGCATTAAACCAACAGTGTCACTGCATCAAAGTCATGCCCCATGCATTGTTGTCTGACTCCCACATAAATGTAGTAAATGCTAAGCTGTTATTTTCCCCCAATCTGTTCTGAAATATTATAGATCTGATGAAAATAACAACAATAAATACACACACACACACACACATATATTTATATCTGATCCCTGATCGGGATGCAACAGCTGATTTCGATCGAGTCTGAAACCCTGGTGTTAAAGCATCAACTGTAATGCAAGTACTGACTTTACCGCACATTATGTTGTGATGTTTGTCCTTATTTGGAAAAAGCAATACTTATTCGCTGTTAATACGGTTGAATTGGATGTACATTCCTCTAAAACAGCTGTTTGCATGAGTCATGTCAGAAAAGGCTTTTCCTTTTTTTCTCTACAAAAAGGTTTCCACTTCAGACAGAGCCGTTTGTGTGACCATAACTTCCCTCCTTACATCTATTCAACCACATATCTAGCAAGGTCAGTGTTACAATATTTGCGTACATAAGTCTTCTATAATGCTTAAAAGAAGGTGGGTTTCTTCCTCTAAACAGACATGAGGGCTTCTCTTTGTCGCAATCATCTTTGCCTCATAAACCTTGGCATGGAGCTAAGCATAAGCAGGCTGTGTGTCACATGTAGCATATATTCATTTTCTGAAAGTACTACATATATGTCACAAGAAAAATCCCATACACCATCCTATTTGACTTTAAATATCAAATGTAAAATGAGCTAACAGAAAATTCAGTTTTCCTGACTCCTTTTGAATTATGTTATATTTAGTACAAATAGTGGGAGACGTGTTTGAATACAAACACTGTTGCTGTGCCTTGATGGAGATATTTTAGGTGCCAAAATATTGCAAACATAAAAAGCTTTATAGAGGACAGAAATAACTAAAGTAAAACCATTTTGATTTTGTAGTTGCAAGTGGTGTTCAGCCGTCTGAAATGCTGTCTCCCACTCACACTGCCACAAAAAACTGCTGTTCACGATTCATTTGTTGCTTTAAATAGAAGTCATTGCTGCAATTGATCAAAGATTAATGACCAGCAATTCTTAAATGTACCAGCAGCCACTGATCTGCAATAAATATATTTTTCCTAACTGGTTTTGACTGGAAATGTGCAATAATATTACTATTCATCAGTTTTCAGGCTAATAACTGTTGTGTATGAATTCTGAAGCAGCCTATACTAAGGAGATGACCCTTTTAATGCATAGCTGTCATGTGTGCATGTGAAAAACCAACATACACATTATGACAGACCTCCTTGTGGGCAGTTCTTACCTTGCACTACACCCCATGGGTACTGTCTGGCCCTCACCGTTTTGTTACCCACTTTGACCTCTTCCACGCTTCCGACCACAGCAAACGGCAGATGGGCCTGAACAGGAAAAGACGTCATGAGTGTTAAAAAGGTCAAAAGCTCCAGCTGTAACTGGAGGCGTAACTGGGGAGGGCTCATTCCTGCTCTTCTCCATCTTCAGGGTTACAGTTCGAGTTTTTAATTTCCCATTTTCTTCATTGCTCAGAGCCCAGTTAACAGTTTTGAAAGTTAGCTCCACAAAGTTCTAACAACAAAACTAGCAAATGTTAAATAAAAGTTATTTCACCATGTTTGTTGGCCCTCTTATCTTCAACAACCAGTCCAAATCACATAGATGTTTATATTAGATGAAATGAAGCCGTTTTATGTTAAACAGTTGCCTCAGAAGGGACTGAGAGGCTTTTCTTGTCTAAATGATTAAATGCACATTTTATTATTGCTCTCAGAGCTACCAGGCCTCATTAGAACAAACAGTAATGCGTCATATGGAAAAGATGCTGGATATGTTGCCTCAAAAATGCGAGACAAAAGCAGCTAGCTGCTCCACTCTGAGGGGAACAAACTGGTGAGTGTGGGCAGTGATGAGACTATGAATATATCAGGATACTGTACAAGGACGGTGCCAGGGAGAATTAAGTAAGTCTTTTTTGCCATTTGTACATGAGGGGGTGTATGTCTGAACATTATGATTACATATCCACATTATATTATTATATTATGAAATCAGAACTAAAAAGGCTAATAGTCTGAGGACAATGCTTTTGGGATTGCTGCTTGAGCAAAAAAATCACTACAGGCTACAGGGCAGTTGGTTTTTTCACAACACTTTTTAGTAAAGCTTCTTCAGAAAATCCATTTGTTTTTCTTCTTCTTTGGACAAATAAAAGAAAAATGTAAAGTAGTAATGTAAAGGTTGAAGTTTAAAGTATGTATGGCCTGCAAGTTTATACAATTATTACACACCAATATGGAAAGAAAGGAACCTGTAATGGATGTAACCATTGTCCCATGTGTAAATCTATGTAAAATTGTTATAATTACTATACATGCAAGAACATACAATAAAAAGCTTGCATTTTTCCTACTACATACAGCAGCAAATCTTTGATTGCAAAGGAAAACTTTGAACCATATGCCAACCGCAAATAAAACATTGTAAACGTGCTGCTGTTACCAGATGTGCAACACATATGGTTCTAAAAAAAAAAAAACATGAAGTCAGAAGACATACATATCTTTACGAATCATAAGTTTAAAAAAGCTAAACATTTTCTTCAACATTAAGTTTAAGAATATGGCATCATCTACATTACAAAATGAGTTAGTTAGGGTGGGGCTGCAAAGTGGTGTGGCAGTTAGTTTTGCTGCCTCACAGCAAGAAAGCCCTAGTGTGGTTTCATGTAGAAGCAAGGAGTGGATGTGAGCATAAGTGGGTGTTCTGTCTTGTTTGTCTCTGAAGGTTTCTGTGATGCACTGATGAACCATCCTGCCTCTCACCTGAGGGGGCTCCAGCATCCCTGTGACCCTGAGTTGGATTAAGTGGGTATGCAAAAAAGGATGGATAGATTTTTGGGGTGACAATGTTGGTGTAAAAACGGCAACTTACATTCATGGAGGCATTGATCTCACTGACGGCTTCATCGTCTGTTGGGAACTGATATATCTGGACACCATTGCTCACGAGCTCACTCATAATCTTTATTTTGAATTTATGAAGCTCGCTCTTGGAGATTGTGTCCGCTTTGGCGATGATGGGAATTATGTTGACCTAAAGAACGATGCAAAAAAGAGAGAAGGTAATGACAACTGTTCTGTTTAAAATATTTGGGAAACTAAATATGGACATCATCATGTCTCAAGATGATCAATGCTCACAGAGAAAATGTGCAAAATCAACTACATTTTTACAGAGAATTACAGATTACAACACTTTGTTGTAGCAGCAGGTCATGAACAAGCAGTCTAAACAAAGTTGGCTTGAACAAATTCAAGATATAAATGGCCATGAAAATGTGCAAGAGTACATGGGGCAAAGCTCAACACTAAAACAGTTCAGTCAGAACTCAAACACATACAGAAAACAAGCTGTGATTATCAAAATAAACCAGGCTCTATCTACAATCAGCAACAGATGTGCAGATATAAACACACAGTTTGTCTGCATTCCTCTATACAGCTGCTTTACACAAAACACTAACTGGGACGATGGGAAGGACTCCCACGGATTTACTTGTCAATTCGACTGAGGGCCTCAGAGCAAATGCCAGTGTTGATTAAGAGTCAAATTACAACCCCATCATACTTTGTTGGATAATTAATCTGCAGCAGGGCAGCCAGTATCATGTTTTAACCCTTAATGAAACGTGTTTTCTAATCGCTATCCGGGGCTGACTTCACCCCTGCATGTCCACTGAAGTAGATGGAGTTTAGATGGTTGGATGTGGCCAGTGAGCAAGCAGTGGACCGATGTGTTTACTTCCCACAGATGAGTTTTCCCAGCAGACCAAGGAGCACTCCAAAATAGTTCTGTTTGTTGTGAACAACTAGGAGCACCAGCTGTAACCACATGCAAGAAGCTCTCATGTAGGATAATCAATGAAAATATAAAAATGAAAACACTTTGTGTCTCTGTAGATTCTCAGACACCCTTATACTGGTCATCTGAAGCATTTTGAAGAAAAAGGCAGCTGGACTTATTTTTTTCTCCTGAAGATGTTCGTGTGTCATCCTCAAATTATAAGTCACAACTAAAATTCTCAACCTGAACAGCTCAAATTAACATCAAAGTAACATGAATTAATACTGTACAAATTTCAAATTTAATTATTTAGCAGGACATAGTAATCTTTGTGTCATATTACGTCAAACTGAGTCCTCTGCATCCTAATATTAGATAATCTAGTGGTAATAATTTTCTCACATTCAAACATATACTCATTTAAAACAAAAAGAGACACTTCTTTAAGGCTCTAATCTCAATTCCTCCCTTCATCCACCAAAAAACTAAGCAAAAGAAAAAGAAAAAAACCTCACTGCCAGCTGATTTGTGCCCACAAGAAAACATCATTGACAATGTTTAAAAGCAAAATCAGACTTAACAATAAGCTGGTTCTGGTCTGGTTTCCTGTTTTTTCCTGTGATCTGGGGTATCTGGCAAAAATGCCTCCGTTTATTGATCTTTAATTTCCAAATACACTTTTTCTTTTACAGGTTCAAGTGTGAATATTAGCGATACAAGTATATCACCACATGTCAATGCTGAAAAATGCAGATGGAAATTAAGTCTTCAGAAAGAAAATATATATTATTTTCATGGCAATAAAATGTTTTCCTGGCAACCAAAATGTAAAACATATTTCAGCAGCAGCCAGAAATGATCAATTTTGATTATAGGTCTGTAGTGGCCCAGTAAAAATATGCATGAAAACAACCAGGACCAGTTTCTGAAATGCAATGACTGGAAGTTTGTATCTTTAAGTAATTCAGTTTTGGAATTAAATTAGATTTAAAAAAAATCTTATTTCATTATTAGTAATGAAAAAAAGACATTTAGATTGTTATTTAATAATCATAACTATTAGACAAACTTGATTGGGCTGATTTTATTGAACCACAGCTGGTATTTTCTGAGTTCATTCTGCAGATATCTACAACTCAGAATATAGTTAAACACCCAAATTTACAAAAGCTGATAATTGTTTGCAGCTGCTAACATTCTGCAAAATAACACTGTCACATCCAGTGTTGCATCAGTGCTGTCTTACTTTTAGAAAAGGCAGTAATTACACTGAGGATCCTAGAAACATCGGTGGGACGGAGCCACTGAAGTCAGAGTTGTACTCACCATTAACACCCACTCAGGAAAATGAGCTTGCATTACTGCCATCCAACATTACTGTCATTTTACACCTGAAGCACTTTTTGAGGCTTGTAACTAAAATGTTTCTTACGGTAACAGGGAAGCTACTTTGATTGATCTAAATGAAAGAAAAGCAGCCAAAGGAAATGCAGTGTTAGACAAACAAATTTAACTAATGTTAGCTGCTCTGTTGTGGCTCATATACAAAAATAGAATAAATAAATTGCTCAGGTAAAGCACTGTGTCTGAGTTCCAAGCAGGAAACTCAGATTTGGCTTTGCGTCCTGTGGAGGTTTGGATGGTGTCGAGAGACAGCTGGCAAACGCAGCGTGCCAGGTTTTGATCGCTCGATTGGCTGGTAAAGACAGAGTAGTGGCTCTGTGGTTAGCGCTACCGATACAGTAAATCCTGAATTTTGATCTCTGTCATTTCTCTTAAGTTTGTGTTGGTTTACTCTCACCTTAGAGCAGTTTTCTACCTTCACTTACAGTGTAATCAACAATAACTAAAGTTTCATTAGGTGTGTTCAGTCAAATTGTACAAAAATCATAACGGCATAAAACTCTTTAAAAAAAATATTTGACCAGAAAATAGTATTCACCGTTTGGTGTAGTATCAGGAGACATTTGGCAGACAGGTGCAGCCATGTGTTGATAGTTGGCAGAGTCAAGGGAGCAGGTTTTAGCCACAAGATCACCATCTGTTTTGTTCTGGATTTATTATCATTACATCAACGGAAACAAACAGAATAGGGCTCTTATTTCTATAGCAGCACTATCTGTAGTTATTAACACTGAAACGCCGCAGAGGCAGACAAAACCCTCTGGGACGGGACGCTGTGGATCAATTTGATGATGTAACAAAGATTCAATTACTGAATCGCACAGTGTTGTTACTTGATGTTTAATTGTACAAATCCTTCCACAAAAAAGCAATGTCATTTTATACAGTCTTTAAAACACCTGTTTAGGACCTACAAATTCAAATTTAGACTTAACTACATTCTTTTCTGTCATTCCTTCTTTTCTGAGCTTTATGAACATGTATTTTGATATGCTTTACCATTTGAAACTATGATTTAGAATCAATAACCTATACGTTATTTAAAAAGGAAAAATCTGACACCATTAAACTCCATCTCCTCTTTCACACTCGAAGTACTACTCTGATGGGATTTTTTTTTCTATCAGATGCCAAACTGAGGAAAGGCTAGTGACTGCATGTCCCGTGAGAACACTAAGCAGCAAATGGGAAAACAAAGATTCGCCAACCAATGATGTGTGTAGGAATGCTCACACAAGAGCCATAGAAAAGCCACAAATCAATGTGTTACTGAGAGTAACTATTGACTGACATGCAACTGTACCGTATATTGACCTGTAAATGTCAAAATACAAATATGTCAAACTGGATCAGGCATGACAATGATGTATTTATAAACTAAATCCTTGTGCTGGATAGATGAGGAATTCCAAAAGAGCACAGCAAATCAAATATTTGTAGTTGCAAATATGCAAAATATGCTGACTGGAGTTAAAAAATGCCTAATAGAAGGAAAATCAGTCAAAACAATTAAGTCAGTTACAGCTAAAATGTGACTTCTTTTTCAGATAAACAAACAAATAAGATAAGAAAAATCACTTTCTGAGGAAGCATGAAATGGAAACTTGCACATTTACTGGGTCTTTTTTCTTTCAACTTCATTCTTTTGAGAACAAGAATCCACACCCAGCAGAGATATCAGCGACCCCCACGTCTCAGTGAAATTCACACAGGTCACGGTGAAAAGGAGGTTGGATTTCAGCAACAGATATCTTTCACACAATGGGCTACTAGGAGTGTGTTTTGGCCAAAGAGCAAGTGTGTGTGTGTGTGTGTGTTTGTGTGTGTGTGTCACTGGTGCATACCTTGCTGTCCAGTTTTTTCATAGTGACAAGGTCCAGGGACTTGAGGGAGTGTCCAGTTGGGGCAATGAAATATAAACAAATGTGGATCCTCGTGTCGTGGTAATTAAACAGCGAGCGTTTGATCTTCAGCTCTTCCTGGAGATAGTTTTCGAACTGAGTGTCAATGTAGTCAACGATGGGCTTGTAACTGTGGAAAGCAGGACAAAAAGAAACAGGATTTACGTCTGTGTGTAAAAGGAAAATATTTGTCTTCTCATTCATGCATTAGTAATGAATATAAAAGGAAATGTGGACCAGTCTCTAGAGGAACAAACTGAGGCGGTTATGTTTTCAGTAACTGTGTGATCTGATTTGATGCCAAGATCTCAGCTTAGAGTAGTACAGCTTAGCAGCGTATGAAATGTGTGTTCAGCTTACTGAAGTCCAGTTGAAACTAATCACAGAGGCTGCAAAAGAAAAACACCCTGTTCTCGCAGGAATATAAAGTATGGAAAAAACAAAAATATCAAGTGTTTTCTCTTGAGAAATCTGCATGTGTAGCAAAACACTGAACATTTTCTCCATTATCCGTAATAGGATTTATGACCTGCATAAACAGAGGAGACCAAATCAAACATGAACCAATGCACATTTATTAAAGCTAACAGGTTTCCTGCACTAAAAATATCATCCATCCTTATCAATGACATGGATGCAATTATTTTTTACATTATAAAAAATATCTTTGCTCCTTGCTGATTATAGTTCGTTATTTGATTAAAAGGTACAGTAATATGCTCCCAGTTGTGTAGTTTTATAAGGAATGGCAAGAAAAATTGGAGACAAGGATGTTTTAAACACTTAAAAAGGTAGGGTCTGGGATTGTCTTTTTTGGCCATTTTTGCAAAATCACTTGAAATCATATTCCTAACCCATTTACAGCGACTAAGTTGGAAGCACTGACATGGAAATGAAACAAGTTAATCGTCTGTGGAACAGACAGGGCTTGAAAAACTCCAGCCCATTATTTCCAAGACCATCTAGAAGCATTGGACAGTAAATTTGTCAATCAAACGGTCATCGAATGGGTGGAGTCAGGGGCAGCGTTGGAGGCAAGAGGGTAGGACCATTTGAGTTGTGTATTTTCAAAATCTGCCGGCTGTTTTGCAAATCCCAGACCCTACCTTTAACTATTTGCTAATCACTTTGGACATTAAAAAGTTAAATGTTATAAAAATTAATGAAACTGTGCAGTTTGTTTCTGAAAGCTGGTCTTTATACATTTAAACTACAAAACAGCCAAAAGAATGTCTCCTTCTCATCACCCCATACGAACCAAGTTAAAGTTTCAGACTTTGCTCTTCAAAATTTGGTGTGAAGATGACAGGACACATCCTCAACAAGTGACTACACTTACAATACAAGTCTCATAATCATAGTTTGGTTCTCACAAAAGCCAGAGGATTTCATATCTGCATGTTTATGTTAAGTTGCTATATTTAGTCACGAAACAACCATCTAAGCCTCACTGAGGCATCTCTGTCGTCATGTGTCCTCCAGCTCCAACTAGTGATATTTACAAGCAATGTCAAACATTTGAGACATTGCTGTAACACTCTAAAGTCCCATTTTCCTTTAAGGATTGAGAGCATACATGGAGATTTACTAAATCTATCTGAAATGCAAGTTTGGAGAGATAAAATTAATAAAATAATTCATATTTGACATAAAGCTGTCACTTCATGTGTTCTTCAATAACAAAGTGTGACAGTAGAGATGGAAAATCATGGCAATAAATGCAGAATTGATCATTCTTATTTCAGATTTTGCTTTACCAACAAGCTACATAACCTTCATTTTAAAACAAGTAATATGTGAAACCTGCATTACCCTGCAGTAACCCTTCACCATTATACAAATCCATTTTTGCCAATCATGTAAATCCAACAGTGAAAACTGAACTTCCTTGTCTACTTTCAAAACCAGGGTGCAGTGCATCAGTGACCTTTTCCAGGTCAGAGTGAATCATATGTAGAAAAAATCTCTTGCATTCCCTGACCCAGCACCGTGTTGACAGTCATCTGTTCTCTACCTTCACATCCATCTTCAATCTTCTCTGGGGAATGCACAAGCTCTGACCTTTTGAAGCTCCCTCTCAGTCTGCATTTACTGCCCACTGCAGGGTCTGTCCTACAGCATGTTGGTTTACACAGCCTACAGCGAAAGCTGCTATCAAAGGGCGTGAGAGTGCATCTTGCTGGCTAGCCAACAGCAAGTCGGCTTCATTCCAGAGCGGAACTTTTTTTTTTTAAATAAACAAATAAACAACATCCCTATTTTTCTCCTACTTCCTATTTCTATTCTACACAGAAAGGAAAAATGTGCAGGATTCTGAAGGGATATGTTCCGTTTGTCGCATTTGTATCTAATGGCAATATGAGCAACATTAAGGTGTTGTAATCTAATAAACAGCAAGTATGAACTGTCTAAAGGTTGAAAGGAAAATGCAGATACTCTTTATTTCCCAAGTTTACCCATGAGCACAGAAAGCATATTATTCATGTGTGTGCTGCAAGTACTAGTTGAACAGAGTTTAACTAGAATTAATTGAACATTTCCAGTTAATCTACATTTCCAGTTTAAACAAAACTGGAAATGTACCAGTCAGCCAAATAGTGTTTATGCTTTCATCAAGCTCACCTGTCCTCTTTGTTGATCTGGTCACCAAAGCCGACAGTGTCAACAATTGTTAGTTTGAGGTGGACATTGCTTTCTTGCAGGTCGTATGTTCGCGGTCGCAGATACACGCCATTCTGGTAATGGCTCGCCTCTTCATTCTCAAACATGGTATTAAAGAGTGTGTTCATTAATGTTGATTTTCCAATACCAGTCTCCCCTGTAAATAAATGGAGGAGAGGGAAAATACGAAATTAATCTACTTTGTCATTTTCCCATGTGGGTTTTTAGTGAAGAAAAAACAAGAACAAGGAATTTATCGCTTTCGTGTGACTGCTGCTTGGAGGTAATTAGATAAAAGATCAGGGGAAAGGACAGTAGGTACAGAATAATCATTTCTGTGAAAAATAAGACATTATATTGAATAAACAATGCACAGACAGTTTGATACTCACCTACACACAGAATGTTGAAACAAAAACCCTGTGTGACCGATTTACTGACCAATTGGTCAGGAAGGCTGTCAAATCCAACATGGCCGCCTAAGCTGAGGCTCCGCTTCTCTTCATTCTGAGTGACGTAAAAAGAAACATTAAAAAATCATGGTGCATGTTGTGTGGCACTAATTAGGGGTGGGGGGAAAAGAAAGAAAAAAGATTCACATAAAAAAATAAATAAATAAATAAAAAAAATCGCTATTTTTTTGTTTAACGATTTTTTTAAATCAATTTTGTTTTCTTTTAAAAACATGCAGTCCAGGTATTGAAAAGAGAGTTTAAGTTCACTTTGATATGAAGTACATTGAAGTATATAGCAGTTTACTTCAAAGTCTACACTTTTCATTTATTCTGTTAAAAAGGTTGAAGATGTGGAAAGTATAATGTTCAGAAAAGTTTATATTGTTTCAACACTATTTTGTTATACCTCTTTTATCTGCAGTCCAGGCTTTGAAAAGAGAGTATATACGTTCAAATTGCTGGTTCTTGCTGCTGAATAAATTCTAAAAACTAATTACATGAGACGTGCATTTTTTTGGAAATATGGCTCCTGATATAATCTGTAGACATTGTCATCATTCACCTCTTTCACGTGGTCTGGTGTTAAAAAAGTATTGTAGAAACAATATTGAAAAATTGCAACTTAAAATCGATTCAGCACCAAAAAGAAAATCATAAAAGAATCCAATAATTCCTTCTTTTTTTTTGAGGCCTTCTTTTTATTACTATTTTTTTTTACTACTTTGATCAGACTATTGATGGTGAATCAAGAATCGATTCTGCATCAAATTGTCACCCCTAGGATCGAATCGAATTGTGAGTTGTTGTAAGATTCACATTCCTAACGCACATGGCAAAGACATTAGTCAGAGGTAGGAAGACACACACATTCCTATGCAAGTAAACATCAAAAGGTCCTCTGTTCATTTTGCGCATGTAAAACCCATCAGCTTCATATATTATGAGTTCAGTAATCAGGCCCTGCAGTGAGGATAAGCTTAAAGAATAATCCTTCACAAGCATGAGGGACTAAAGATGTTTGAGAGGGGGGGGGGAAAGACTTAAATTGGGTGCAATTATCCCAGCCCAACTCAAAAGAACTTTACTCAACGATTTAACATGTATGGAGTATGGAAAAATCAAAATTCCATCAGCTGGAGTAAAAGTCAATTACAATTTTGAAATATGCGAGTTTAGTTTAAAGCCACAATCATTAAAGCAAAAATGTGAAGAAATGATGAGAAAGAAAACATTTTAATTTATTCTAATTTGGCCTCTATTCACTATTCAAACCTAAAGGAAGAGATCATCTCATTCACCACTGACATCTTAAAATACTACAAAGACGATACACAACCACTGCTTCATCAATCGGCATTTTACGCAGATTCTTGGAACTTGAGCACAAAGATTACCAATAAATAAAGCAAAGAGGGGCAGAAAAATCTGCTATAAGTTATTTCACCTTTGATTCTCATCTGAACTGAGGTTGAGAGATAATACTGTCAAGGAGAGGAGCAGACAGCACCTTGAGATGACTGGAGCCACGCGATCGCATCTGGCTCAGTCTAGATGGACTGCATAGTTTGAGGCTGATGTCACCCAACACAGGCAGTCTGAGACTATAGCTCAGCTAAATGCAACCCGACCGTACAGAGCAGCGAGGTTGAGACTCGCTCTGAATATGCAGCAGATCAACTATTAACTTGACAGAACAGCTAGATAAAAGGATGGACTCTGTGTGTGCATAATTTTTCAGAGGAAAAAGAAAAATATAGTGCTCAATTTGTCAGGCGACAAAGTTGGAGGAGTAATCTGACATGAGCTAAGAGAGGCAATACGGTGCTGAGCTGCAGCACGTTGGGACAATCTATAGAATAAGTGTCTTGATTTTTGATACATTAGCCTCAGTTGCTATTTATCTTGTTCCTGAGACTACACACACTTACTATAAGTCCCTTTGGACAAAAAAAATTGGAAACTGATACCTAAGACTGTGTTAAGTTAACAGGGATGAGTAAAAGAAAGAGGCAGCTGCCATTCTTTGTTTGTTATTCACTGTAAACTAAGAGCTTGTTTAACAACATTAATGCTTCCCTGTGGTATTTAGCTTCCTGAGCAAAGCTTGTAGAGATACTAGGATAGATTCCTAAAGGAGGAGGGTGTGGACTTTGGTATCATGTCTGAAAGGAAATTGGTGCAATGACTCTAGATTCCTAAGTGGGGTTTTAAATAGAGGGAGTTGACCAATGATACAAGCCTTTATTCATACAGGAAATAATAAATGCTGGCATTTTCTTTTTCTATCAACGCCCATTTTTTGCCCATGTTATGCATAGCTGTGAAACTGGACAAAAACACAGCTATAATTAGCAATGATTGAGATAAATAGTTTTTTTTTTCTTTACTTTGAATGAACTTAACATTCCTAGAATTTTACTTTGCCCATTCAATACGCATTTGGCCTCAAGGAGAACCACACATCGAATTACGGAATCAAATTCATGCCATAGAAAGCTTTTCAGAGTTCAATAACCTTCTACCCTTAGCTTCTGTTGGAAATTGCTCCAAACTCACCAAACCACAAAAGTAAAACTCTCCAATTCAAAAGAACAAAAAGCGTTCTGACTCACGAGATAATTCTGGGTTGACCTCCTACACTGAACTTGATCAAGCAGTGAGTAGTACATAATCTGTGTATGAATGGGTCACACATAAAAAGGCAGATGGGTATGTGATAGAGGGCTGCCAAACTGAGTGTGCAGACCCAACCAACAGCGTTATTGTTTAGAATCAGGCTGAGACGCGAACAAAAAACTGATTGGACTGACTGGTGGCAGAAGTACTCAGATCTTTTAAAACTATTCTAGTAACAACACAGCTATAAATACTCATCCATGTGTAAAATCCTTCATTACAATGTAGCTTAAAAGGTACTGTATGTAAGATTCTGGCCGAAACTGGTACTGCAATCATGTGAAACCGTAGCCTATGTAAGTAATTGTTAAAAATGGCCAAAATAGGTCAACAAAA
>JAPMNP010709376.1:0-11346 GCA_029874935.1 Atherina boyeri
CAACCACACTGTGCTGGGGATGAGGCCACACAAGCGGTCCCATCCACCTGAACAGCCCCACCCACCAGACACTACAAATTTTCTATATTTTTGTATGGCTGTACACAAAAATATATCTATGAATAAATCTATTTTTCACAATACTCTTACAATCGACTGTTTGAACTATACAGAGTAATACCATAGTAATACTATCTACAATGAGTTTTGTATTCAGACCAAGCTTTTGATGCTTGCATTTATTTTTTCATCAGATCAGAATTGGTCTGACTGGCACCATCTTACAAAACAATCTTGAGGAACTATGGTGTGTCATGGATTGGTGAGTTAAACAGCTTATTACTAACATATTTCAGCTAATTCCTGCATTGAAAGTAGTACTGTTACATTTGGTGCCATACATATTTTATACAAATATTTGTTTTTCTATTTAGGGTCATCCCAGGTTGTCTGGGCAGCTTAGGACATTTCAAGAACAAATTATCTGATCCCATCGAACAAGGACAGAGACACAGTGCAACCAAACGTGCCCTGGCCACCGGGAGGAATACTGTCAGAGCCTTGGTTAGGAAGATTTCTCCTTGGTTTTTCAGGAGAACCAAAGCACTCATCAAGGAACAACTGCCAAAGAAGGATGACAGGGTAAAACTGATGTGATGGTTATAATGTACCTCTCTTGTCTAAAAACTCCTAGTTCACAGTGTGTTATGAAATAAAGACAAAGTATTATCATGCTTCAGTGTTCTCTGACACACCTTTGTGTTGTATTTTGTCCTAGGTGGTGTACTGCACTCTTACAGACTTTCAGCAGAGTGTGTATCAGGCTGTGCTGGACACAGAGGATGTGACGTTGCTGCTGAGATCTTCAGAGAAATGTGATTGTCAAAGTGGGCGCACTCGCAGAGGTTGCTGCTATAAGGTTGGTTCTCTGTTGCCATTGTTGCCTGACTATACCTTTTATATTCTGCCCAGTGAAATCTGAATGTATAGATTGACTACTTCATGCAGATCCCCTTCTAAAATTTTAGGGGAGTTGCACAATTCCGTGTTTCAGCATGTGTTGTTTTTCTGAATTACACAACATGCAATTTCCTCCTTAATTGTAGGCTTATCTAGCTGTGAACATTCTTTGTCTTGGTAGCGTTTCATATGCAGTTTAGTACAATACCGCTTTGGTAAACAACATTGTAGTCTGCTGAAATCATCAGCTCCTTAAATCTAAAATGTATGTAATTTGGAAGAAAAATTGCTATCATAAATTATTAAAATTTCTTCGTTTGCAGGCTAACTCAGATGGTGCTCAGATAATGGAGCTCTACTTTAGTTACCTGGCCATACTAAGGAAGGTTGCCAACCATGCTGCACTGCTTCAGTCTACACCAGGCACCAGCAAGAAACAGGTAAGAATAATCTTCTGAATCTGATCTGGTTCTCTTACAGCAGATATCTCCTGCTCAGAACATGTTTTCCAGCATCTTTTTTCTTTTACTCATTGAAATAATTAATTTATTTCTTGTAGGAGAAGTATGTGAGTTTAATTTGTGCAAAAGTCTTCCAGAAGTTTCCGGATTTTATGCAGCGGTGCAAAAATGAAGCTTTTGAAGCCCTTTCAGACCCCATGTACAGTGGGAAAATGAAGGTACATCAGTAAAGTAATAGTTGTTATACCCTCTGCTGTGTCAATACAAGCTGAGTAAAATGCTTGTATTTTCTTAAAGGTTTTGCAGAAGCTGCTCAAATACTATCTGCAAAAGAAGAATAAAGTCCTTATCTTTTCTTTGTCAACCAAGGTGAGAGTTATGGTTGCACGAGTACTTTGTGTGTCATTACATTTTGTCACTGGCATGGAGAAGAAAATGTAATGCTTTGAGCCCGAATAGGTACAGTATGTTTGTTGGATTTAGACTTTTGCCCGAGATGAATTGTTTCACTCTTTGAATAAAGTAGTTTGCTGGAAGGCAGCCTCTAAAGTACCACTACTTTGAGAGCAGAACTGGTTTACAGAGAAAATAGTAGCAAGATACATTTTTTTGTTACATATTGTATGTTTATAGGTAAGCCTTTAGGATTTTGAATTGAAGTGTTCAAGATGATTAGACTCTGCGGTGTCTAATGGTTGCTGTCACCTGATACCATGTGATAATATTGGTGGCTGCTGAAAGGTCATATTTTCATGCCCTTTGTTTTGCTTTTTTAGAAAATATATTTAATAATGGTCTCGGGTTTGTATTACCCTTATAATATATGAATAAATATACAGTTTGAATGCCAAATATTATCCAGGGGATATAGTTTTGTTGATGTAGTGATATTTTTTATCTCAAAATATCTCTTTGCCTTTTAAAAGAGTGCATTCATGTAATGGAACTAGGGATCTCTAGTGTTTGTGTAGTTTTATATAATGTGTTCTTGATCTTTTTATTAATGTTTAATGTGTATCTAACTTGTCAGCTGTTGGATGTGCTGGAGAGCTACTGCATGGCAGAGGGACTGGACTTTACCAGGTTGGATGGATCCACCAAATCCAAAGAGAGAGTCCAGATTGTCAAAAACTTCAACATCTCTTCTCATATAAACCTCTGCCTGGTCTCCACCATGTTAGTTCAAAATAACAAAATGCAATTTTCTCACTGTTAGTTTATTTTAAACATATTCCAAATCTTGTAAATTTATATAAATGTTTCTTCTATTAGGGCAGGTGGCCTTGGCCTCAACTTTGTAGGTGCTAATGTGGTGGTGCTGTTTGATCCTACCTGGAATCCAGCCAATGATCTTCAGGCTATTGACAGGTCAGTAATGGGCCAGATTAGTTGAAAAAATTGTCTCTTTTAGGCATTATATAATATATTTTTAACCTGGACCTTATTTATTGCATGAAATATGTTAATAAACTCACTCTGACTATTTTGGAGTTACTTGAAGTCTATCTGGAGATACTTAGATCCATCGTGCTGGTGTAAATATCCATTCAATGGTCAGGGTGATCATTTCAGCCTCTAAATAAGACATAATCTGCCAAAAAATGCCTTCTTTTCACCAGTGTTTAGTTATTAGTATCTGTATTATCCCTCTGTGCCTTCAGAGTGGCCTTGTTGTTACGACGACACAAAACATAAGAAAATGCCTCTGATTATGCTGTTGCCCTGACGCCAACCCGATTTATCTGAATTTCTTCCGATAGACTTCAAGTAACTCCAAAATTGTCCGGATGAGTTGATGAATGTATTTCATGCTATACGTAAGGTCCAAGTTAAAAAAGAGAAAACGGTACTTTTCCTTTAATTCCATCGAGGTGATACTGTACATGTGTGCGTGTTTCTGTCCTTCCAGGGCGTATCGTATCGGCCAGCGCAGGGACGTTACTGTTCTCAGGCTGATCTCACTGGGAACAATAGAGGAGATTATCTACCTCAGACAAGTTTACAAACAGGTACCAGACAGTTATGATCAATAAGTCGAAATTTTATTTCAGCAAAGCAGTCCTACCCTGAACCCCGCATCCAACTACAAAGTTGTGTGATGTTAAAAAAACAAAAGTAAATACGTACACACACACACTACTGGTGGAATGTCCAAGCAACTAATCAAGTTAATTGGCAACAGGTCAGCAACATAGCTGGGTATAAAAAGAGTATCCCAGAGAGGCTGTCTTTCACCAGACTGCAGTGATTAAGCAATAATAGATCTCAGACAGAACATGATTTTAGCTGTGATCCCTGCAGGGCTTCCTATATTCCAATATCAAGATAGGATCAGAAAGATTTCCCTTTCTGAAATACAGCATTTGCTCTTTTTTTTCCATGCGCATTTACAGAGTGTTATTAAAAAAGAAAGTGAAGCAATACAGTGGCAAACATGGCCCTGGAGTAACGTCTCCAGCATTTCCAGACAATGCTGCTTGCATCTAAATTGGGGATTTCTTTTTCAAGAACGGACTTCAAAATTTTTTTTGTCTTTATAGAACTTAGTTGTATTGCAAAGAATTTCCCTGTGTTTTATATAACTTTAATTTGATTTCTCAACATTTTAGGAATGAGGTTCTAATTTATAAATGTGATATCTGCTATGTTTAAACACCCATTGTCCGATTTAATTTGTTCAATAATTAATCATTTTATCATTAACTAATGAATCACAAAACTAGTTTTGTCTTTTGTGATTACTCTTAACCATCAAAAAATGGTGCTAGATTGTAGTTGATCTATGAATTTTACTAATCTTTCTCCCTGGAATGAATACAAACCATAATCCACGTGCTAAAATTTCACAACTGACACCAGATCATTTTATATTCACCAGCAATTGCAGAGCTCTGTTGTTGGCAAGGAGAGTGCCCGGCGGTATTTTGAAGCAGTGCAGGGGCATGATGTCCATAAAGGGGAACTATTTGGGATCAAAAACCTCTTCAGGCTGCAGATCCAAGGAACATGTCTCACCCGCAGGATTCTAGAGGTTAAATAACTAACATATCTTCCGCTGTTTGATTGATGTTGTGCTTTGTGCAGGATCTCAGAAATGTAAGTGTTAATATAATTAAGCATTCTGGTTTTATTTTCATTGATGGTGAAATCTCATTTTGCATATTCTTCCTTTTCCCCCCAAAGTGTTATGCTTGTATTTGTATAAACACATTCAGTCTTAAGCCAAGTAAAAATAGAATGTGAAAACTCAAGCTTTCAGTTAAATTTCTGACAACACCGAGATGATATTGGGCAATGAAATGTTCATGTTTTGATGAATGTCTGTCACATTCTGTTAGCGAGAAGGACAAGTGGAGGTCGGTTTGATGACAACGAGAACACACAGATGTGATGAGAAGGAGGAGACGAAAGGAGATGACGTGAGTAGATTTGCTCTTCTCAGACGCCCAGATCTTGGGGCCGTCATCTTTCCCATCGCTTTTTGGTCTCCTTTCCCATGTGGCCCACTCAACCTCCTATTCCCACATGAAAGAGGGCATACCCCAAACAGTGACAGTTAGACCAACCTATCTAGTATCATTTAATCAGCCCACAGCTCATATCCCATCAGTGTGAGAATAAAAACCTTTTACAGTAATCTTCTAAATTCACATCACCTAAGTTTTTTTATGTTTAAAAGGCAAAAGAAGAAGTTCAGCTGAGTCTGGAGTGGAGTGCCACTTAACTCTTGGCTCACAGAAAATATTTTACACTCAATTCTTTGTGTTACGGTGACACTGAAGGATGAGGTTCTCTTTGTCTCACTTCCTCTCTGATCCTGTTGGAAACAGCTGGATATAATTACTTGCCTGACCTAATGGAAGGAGCAGACCACACTGAAGCCTGTCTTCTACTTTCCAGCTATTTATTTACACAATGATGCCCCTTATCATCCTTTTCCCAGCCAGGCCTGCACTATGAAACACACTGTCCTTTTACAGCCCTGCTGCTCCACTGAGACCATTCAGATTCTTGCAAAAACACAGAATACACTAGGGTGTCTTAACATGCATTGAAAGAGGCTTGAGGGTTATAAGCACGCACGCACAAAAGTGCCGCAAAACCTCGAAAGAGTCATGCATTTAGCAAATTTTGTGAAATTATGTACTCTGTTGGTGGCCAATCAAATGACCTTTCACATAACTCTGGGGAATGTGCCCCCTTTGTTTTCTTTGTATTACATCATGGTGGAGGGCTTATGCTGCATTGATGTTTATTATTATGATTTATTGTTGGAAAACATCTGTTTTATATTGCTCATTGAAATGTCACATGGATTCATCCACTTAAAAATGGCATAAAAAAGGGAAGTGAAGAATGTTTAGCTTTTCATTGCATTTTTATAGCTAAGCCTCTCATGCATCATATATGCATTTGTTTGGTTGTTTTTTTTGTTTTTTTTTACATTTTATCAATTTTTATCTTTATGCTTTTCTTTAGCGGTTCATTTCTACTGTCTTATTTAAGGAACCTGGAGATTCACTTAGAGCTGGACCAGCACCAAATGATGAGGCAGCCAAGAAGACCAGAGATGCAGCAAAGATCCCCAGAGGTGTGTTAGACTTCAGCAGTGGGAGTGAAATGGACGAAGAGGTGCAGGGCCTCAAAAGAATGATCTCAAACCCCAGTGCTGATGATGGCAACAGGAGTGGGAAAGCTTCCACGGGTACTGGTCAAATGAGTCTTCTCCAGCATGGGTTCTCCAGACTCCTCGAGAGGGTCAAAGAAAGACCAGAATTAGGGGAAGGGGACAGTAGTTCAGATGCCGAAGAAAGTGCCTTTGGGAAGGATGCTGAGGATCAACGTGGCATCTCTGTGACCACCTTTCAAGGAAATGATAACGTCTTTCTCCCCAAATCTAGAACAGAAACCTCGGACATATCCATTAGCTCAAACAGAAAACATGATAATGGAGACGAGATATCTTTATTTAAAGAAGGGGATTGTCCTGTAAGGAGAAGACGAACGATAAATCAGCAAAATGCAACAGATAGGGAGAGTGATGAAAAGTCTTCACCAGAAATAAAGAAAGCTAATAAGCTCAAAAACACAGTTGCAAAAGTGCAATACTTTCAAGATTATTCAGATGAATCCGAGGATTTAGATCTGGAGGCAAAGACAAACTTGAAGAGAGATGTTTTAGAGAGTCGAAAGCCAGACCGCAACAAAAAGAGGCAAACTGTGAATGGAAGGAATAAGGCACGGTTCAAATATACAGATGACATTGAGACATTCACATCTTCAGAAGATGAACAGACAACTCCTACAACCAGCACAACAAGGAGACGAGCAGGAACGTCAAGACCCGTTTCATTTACAACTCTGAAAAGTCAGACATCCCCGGCATCCAAAGAAAAGAATGGAACCATCGACCATTTGCTAGGTTCGATCCAACATTTTAATACTGGAAGAATTTTGTTTACTTAATTCCAACATTAGTGATGAATCTTTTTATTTTTAGGAGATTTACAGGAGGTGGTGTATACACACTCTAACCAGCGTGTGGTGGGTGGAAGCAAAGCAGAGGAGCTGATCAGTAGAGCTGCTGTACGGGATGTGTTTGAACGCAAAATGTACTCACAGCTTCCAGCCAACAACCTACTGGGAACCCAGGAGGTATGTTTAATGCAACATAAAAAATAGCTTGTTCTAGGTTGTCAACATCTAGGGATGGGAATCAATACCATGTTATTTATATCAATGCCATTGGCAACTCTACATATTAATCTGGTTCTTGATCGATTCCCTTATCAATTCCTGACCAGATTTTCTATGAAGAAACAAGTATACAATACAGATAAAAAAAAACAAAAAACTGTGACTATATTTGTCAACTCCACAAAAAACATTGTAAAGAAAATGATTCAGATTAATAAGATCTTAAAAACTGATACTGATGTCAAAACTACACATCTGGTTGGAAAAAGGGAAAATGATATAAAAACTCTGTTGATGTTTACATGAAGTAAACCAAGGTTGCAATTTAAAAAAGAAAAAAAACATTGACCACTGTATCGTGACACTTATTAATGCGATACTGCCACTTTAACCAGAAGCAAATTCACCACGTGAATAAATGAGCAATGGAAAATTCCATGGAAAAATCTGGCTTTTGAATGCATTCTCATGACAGTGTTTCACTTAAAGTTTTTGTTATTGTTTTTTTTTTTATTCCCATCCCTATCAACAACAGAATGATATTTTATGCATGATTTTACATTGATGAAAATATTTGTACATTTTTATTGCATTTGTGTCAATGGAACCTCCTAACTAAGGGGAGCTTTTAAATAATATGAGTTATTGCAAGATTTAGCTTGGCAGATGATCAAAAAATATGTAGAACTGTTATACAATCATCACCTTTTCCTTCTCTTTTTGTTTGAGGATCTACATGAAAAAGGGTGGTCCAGCAGTGAGATGGAGACTGCCTCTTTTAATCTTGCTTTTGTTTGATTGGACAGAGTCTACCAGCAAGCCAACCAGACAGTCAGCCTTCTACTGCTATTATCCAGCTGCAGAGACCCAACGTGGATCATCCGGTCGTCTTCAACAGAAAAAGCGTGCACCGTAAAAGACACACCACTGTTATTATTGGAGAAACTCCCAAAGCCATACGCAGGTAGTAAAAAAGCAGTTGCAGTCATGATGAAATAAAGGAAGCAGAAAGGGTCAAATTAAAAAAGATTAGGTGATTTCCAGCGCTTTCCTTAGGGGAAGGGCTGCAAATTACATATAAGATGATTTATCAACAGATTAAAAAAAAAAAAAAAAAAAAGTTAAAAGAGGCAAGGGCAATGGTTGTTGTGGGGTTGGGGCTGCATTAAAAGCAGAGAAAAAAAGTGAATTAAAATAAAGCAGCAAAATGACTGAACAGAGAAAAAAGGGGCTGAAGAAGTAGAGTAAAGGGGAAGGAAGGAGAGAAGGGAGGAATTTCTTGCAGTGTCTGGGAAATAAGCTAAAACTCACCATGCACATGGTGTTGAGTGCCCCCACCTGGGCCCTGATAATTGTTGGTGTGTGCGTGCATGCCTGTGTTTTCATTGAGAGACCACCTCTGAATTTTCCCTTCCACCTATTTCCCAGCATCATGCCAAAGATTACCCAGTTATGATCAGGACCAACAGTGCAGGAGTTTTCCCCTTCACAACCGCAGCCCTCCCGGGACTAACCAAAAATGATCGCCTTAGGACTTCCAAAACCCACACTGATTTCTATACACACACACTTACACACATCTCCTAACTAGCATTTACATGCACGCACAGATTCATAGTATTTATACACAGCTCTGTCCGGCTGCATCACCTCCGCCTCTTACCCTTGCAAACCCTCATATACAGACACACAGACACCTTTGTGGCTCCAGTCTCACTCCCCAAGGGGGAAGGCTGTATCTCTGCCCAGAGGCTCACCAGGGAGTGAAAATACACACTAGTTATATTGATATCACCTCAATTAACCTAGCTGTTTAATGATTCAAATCCACATTCACGTCAGGTTTTACTGCCCTCACTTTTATTTATTGTTTTTCCAGTGAAAAGCCACAAATGGTAATAACACCAACATAATGCTGCTTTAACACCAGTGACTTTAAAGTATTTCTGTCCCTGAGTCTGGTTAGACTAGTGTTTTAATGAGTGCCCAGGAGCTCAGGAAAAACACCTCATACAGCATTGCAGCCTGGATATGAGCCTGAATATGTGGAGAACTATTCATCTCAGGTTTGGCTTGATAGACTTACAGAGTATCTGTATAATAGTGGCTTTTTTAAGATGTTGCTTTATATCTAATTCAAAGTATATTATAGTGGTCTTGCAAGTTGCAATTTCTAGACTTGTGCTTACTTTGCATTTGAGAGTATAAGTTAAATTCACAGTGTGTTTTGAGGGAATTTAATTGATGAAAATATAATTTGGTCAATTGATGTTTGTTTTCACTCCTTATTTCTTTTGTTTTTTTTGTTTAGGATGCAACTGGAGGAAATGGCAGAAAAATTAAAATTTTCCTCAGTCCATCGATTTGCCGCTGAGATTCTGAGAATGAACTCAACTCAGAGACTTTCTTGGCTACAACAGTATTACACCTCAATGAATAACCCTGACCTGGCTGATACAGTCACAGACCATTTCTCGGAGCCTGTTTCAGCACAAACCTCCGCCTCTTCAACTGCAACCTCTTCACCATCCACAAAAACGGCTGCCATAAAATCCCCCACAGACAACAAACGTCAACAAAAAGATGCTTCCAGAGCCAAGAAAACAGCTCAATGCATTCAGAAGAATCCAGACCCCAGAACTAAACGTAAAAGTCCACAAAATAATGTTTCTGCGCAACAAGTTATATCTAGCATCCCACAAAGTGATGCTCTTGAACCTCCCAAAAGGCAAAAGATATCACAAAAGAATGTACTTGATCGTCTCTGTGATGATCCAGGCTCAGAGTCAGAGGAGCAGGAAGAGACAGTCTGCAGTGCCAGAGGACACAAGAGGACAAAGAGGGGTAGTGTTTCTGGAGGTTACAGAGCCGGTGGTGGTCTTGGCGTGGATCAGGCCAGAAGCAGCGGTCTGGGATCTGGGGAGGCTGCTGCTCTCCTGAACCACACAGACAGAGATACCCCTTCTTCTTCTGACCTCAGCCATTGCAGCTCCACCATGTTATCCAAACCCACAGCGCAAGGACGGGAGCAAGAACAGAATCCATCTGCGAGGATGAGTGAAACTTTACAAGGTCAGAGACCAAATTTTCAGATGCCTTCTACCTCCAGCAATCACTCCTTCCTAACGGATCTTATAGGAGATACTTCCATTCTTGATGATCTACTAAAACCAAAGCCCAAAACTGTACGACAGCAAACGGCAAGGAGCTCTCCCAAAATAGCTGCTGTATCACCAATGCCGTTAAACACAAGTCTTGTCACACCTCCGTCTTCAAAAGTAACGTCGGATCGAGATACAAGCTCACACACAGAAACTACACACCACGTAAATGCAAAAGTACAAGCATCAAAAGGGGCTCGCAAAGACATCTGGGACATTCTGAATGAGGGCAATGAGGAGAGTATCAACAGATTAACAGATCCAAAAGAGGTGCAGAGAGTGTGTATCGACACCAAGTTTGCAGCTAGAAGTTTACCTGTACAGAGTGAGAGCAAGAGTCTATGGAAGACTAATGAGAAGTTCTTGTGGAGGAAATGATACAGAAGAGTCTTTAAGATGAGATTTTTTTTTCTTTTTTTTTTATTTGAAATTATTTTATAGCAAACTTGGTTTCCTAAAAATTTAGTACCCTGTTTTAATTGTTTAAAATGAAAATGTTGCTATAAAAATTAATATCGTTGATCTGTTTGGAATCCTGAATCTGTCAGTATTTTGAAATTAACTACTACCCTTTTTAATCATCTTTTTTTATTGTTGATTGAGTTACATGGTTTTGGCCTTTGTTTGTTTGCAAGATTGTGCAGAATTACTGTTTTAGAAGAGGTTGTGCATCAGCAAAAGGACTCTTACTGAAGCGGCAGTCAGCCCTCTAAATGCTGTTCGAAGGGGAGTATTTTCTTCCCTGACTAGATCTCATGTTGGGTGTTCTCAATTAATTATTGTCAAATGTCAAATGTCAACTGTGAGGCTTTTTCTGCCTGACCAAGCAGTGTGTTACTTGGAAGTGATGTAGGATATCTTGTATAAAGATCATTGGCCTCTCATTTTTTACAAGTTGTTTGTAATCAGCTCAAACCTTCTACACATGCTGTTTTGAATCCACTCACAATAACACATTTGATTTCTGGTCAACTTCAGAGTTTAAGATAGTTTGTTGCATATGTCCAAAAAGCTTTTTCGTATGTATGCAACACTGTGGAGTTAAACATTTTTATTTTTTTTATAAC
>JAPMNP010709382.1:3041-15450 GCA_029874935.1 Atherina boyeri
ATGTTTAAGAGATCAGGGTGAAAGGGAAAGTGAGATGGCATAGCTTAGGCCTAACGCAGTGACTGCGTCTGTAAGTGGTTGATCAAGTGCTTGTCTGACATTTAGATTGCATTTTCCTCTCTCCATTACTCCCATTTTCCTTCTTCACTGTGGGGAAGATGTGCTATCATATGTAAGAGATGGTAATCAGAGTAATGATAGCATCCACCAGTATGATAGAGATGCACTCCTCTTGAGGACTGAAAATGTTTTGCTTTACTTCTCAGTTTCCAGAAGACAAATGCACTGTTGCTAAATGCACCAACACCAGCATGGCATGCATGTAAGCAATACTCATGTTTCAATCTCAAAGTGTAGCCTACAATATCCTGGAAATTAAGGAGTGCCTGTGATGAGTCACTGAGGTAAAATGTTGCATCCTTGTTCTGTGAAAGAGAGTCATCCCATTTTATCAGAAACTTCACAAAAGAAAGGAGATGTGCATTACAACTATATGAGACATATTGACATAAAAGGCTTAAAAACTCTCCCAGAGAGCTACGATTTTATATGGAGCCCTTTTATCTCAGCAATAAATATCATAAACATGAAGGAGGAAAAACATTTCCAAAGGTTGTGTCACTCACTTTTGGGCCCCCCCCAAGGACAGATTCTCACTTTGATGGTGTATTATTAAAGGATTATAACACTTTGGTGTCATGAGGGACTTTCATGGCACCATAGTAAGACAGAGCACCAGCACAGACAAGTGACAGAAAGGAGACACTGCATGAAACCAAGTTGAGCTGATGTAATGTCACAGTTATAAATTTGCCTTCAATGGTCTCTAATTCACTTAATCCTGTTTATATAGATTTTTTCCTTCAGTTTTAACTTGTTTTTTTGGGGTTTTTTAACAAAACAAACAAAGATAGATGCCAACTTATAATTTAAATACCCTTGAGTCCCTCAATAAAACAACACAATCTTCCCATTTAGTAATAAGCTTGAGTCAATAACTGGGTGGTCTGTGTGGTGGCGCTCCTGTGGCTATGACGTTGACGTCTCTCACAGTAAATGGCCCCCTAAAGGTGCTTTTCCTCACTTGATGCTCACTGCCTTGCCATGTTATTTGAACCCCCCTACGGGGTAGGGGGGTTCAAATGTATTCTGTTTTTAATGTATTTTAAGTGTTCATTTTGTGTTGCATTTTTTTCATTAAAAGTGCTTTATAAATAAATTAAGTTTAAGTTTATGAATATAACTTATAATAGTCATTTGTGGCTATCCCGATGGATTTGTGAGTAAATTTAACATTTCCCTTATTAAAGCAAATGTTTCATTGGCATAAAAACAAATCCTATGAGGTCTTCGATGTCACCTGACCTTAAAACCTTATTAGAGGGAGATGCTGTGTCAAACTATACAATTCATGATAAATGTGCTTGCATAATCCATAATAGGATCTCTAGTTATGTTTAATCAAATTACCTGCAGCAAACCTGAGGCTATAAAATGTTCACACAGTCACTATGCGCACTCAGAGGTGAAATGGGAGTTAATGGGGCCAATAAGCTAATTTTCCTAAATACTTTGAATTAATAATTAGCGTTGCCTATCATGTCCTGACTAAGCTGATGATTAAGAACCAAAGTTGCCCTGCTAATGCCACCTAGTAGCACCCCCCCCCCCCTTCACAAACAGAGGGTGCTGGTGACTCATAATCTTGTGAAAGAAAAAAAAGCACTTAATGTCTTTCTGAAACAAGCCCAGAATCTCTCTGTATATTATACCTAATGTGGCTGCCCCTCAGTGATTTGGGAATGTGGAATCTTGTTTTTCAAAGATCTAATGAAATTTGAGACCTGAGCTAATAAATCAGTAGGAATAATTACCTCGCACATACACCCCAGGAAACCTGTTTGCTTAAGACAGAGTGTTAACAGCATCCCTGTCAGAGGGCTGAGGATTGTGCTGCTCATTATATTCTCACTGTAACTCTACAACGCACTGTTCCACAGAGTACCCGGCATTTATATGTTAAGATTTAAGATTTAAAGTTAAAAAGGCTAAAACAGAATTATAATTTGTGAATGGATTGAACCAAGCTGTATTTTGTAATGTATTCCAAAGCCCACATGAAGAATGTACTACTGCCAACCATAATGAGGTTGGTGGATGTGTAAGCTGCACCTATCCCTCTGAGAAATGATAAACCGGAAGTTTGATGAGAATCTTCTCAGAGCTTTTACTCTAAACTTCACCACCAAGAAATGGATCAAACGTAAAGCCGCCCACTTATCGCCACTTCCCCTGTCTGTTTGGTGGACTCTGGTATCTGATGAATCCTTATCGAGGCCATACAGTGCTGGTTCACATGTCATGTTATCACACTGGTCCCTTCCCCAGGGCTCCCACAGGAAGTGTCCATTCAGAGGGCATTGCATGCCATGTATCTTGGCTGCTTATGGAGGAAAAAATTCAGTGTGAATATGTGAGGGCAGTTAATATAGCTAAGGTTTGTGCAACATGTCTGTCACCATGACAATCACATATGAGAGAGCTGAGTTTTCTTGGGGTTTTCAAAATGCAGAAAAGTTTGAATAACTGATATTATTGCCAATAGGCAAGTGCTTCATTATTTACAGAAACTTTCACATTAGGTTTTACCAGTTTACTCTAATAGCTATGCATATAGGCTACTACAACTCCAAACAGGCAGTAGGCTATGTATAAATGCCACAGAATTGATATTTCATTTTCAGTTAACACAAAATAAAGAAATTCTTCTACAAACCAAGAGTTATTTATTTGTTTTGAGTAGGATGATCTATGATGAGTATATTTTACAAAGAACATTGGTCACATTTGAAATGTTGCTGTATTTTCCCAATTAATGAGTGTCTTCTCGGTTTCTGGCTGAGTCACACACAGACCACATAAATAAGATTTATCCTAATCCCTCGGAGTATATTTTGTCTGAATGTTTTTAAAAAATATATTTTGGAGGAGGAAGTTAACATACTTTTTTGCCATCGTTACAGCCAATGTTAAAAGCAGGAAGTACTGAGTCACAGAATTGGGAGGTGGAGGAGGCGACCTGAGAATACAGGCGCGTATTTCATAATCCATGGTTGGGATCTTGCGCATTGGACGCGGTGGAGACCTGGCTCTGGTACCTCTCATTCAGACCTGTGGCAGGGATATGAATTAATTTGTACTCTTTTCTCCAAAATAAAAGAGACATGTCCGCTCAGGGGCTCTTAAGCAGTGTTTTTTCATGCTCACTAAGCCCCAAAAGTATTTCCAAGCGGAGACTGAGGCAGACCAGGAGTTTGGAGTCGGCGTTGATGCGGCACTATGGTACCGAAGTTGAGGAGACTCCGTATAAGGTCAGTCACCTTTTTGATAATCCAAAGTTTTATTTGTCAGACAACAAAGATATGAGCGAATTTGGAATTAGATTTGGTGACAGACGCTGATAAAGAATGTCAGAGAGCGGTGCTGCATGACGTTATTTTCCCACAGGTAATATTGCCAAGAATCTCGGTGACTGCAGGGCTTCACGTTTCCTATAACTTTGGACAAACAAACTCTTCAAAGGCAGTTTTATTGTCTCATTTAAAAGCTTCAACGAGCCCCTGTTTTACAAGATATAAAAGTTAATGGGACTGCTTTGCGTATTGTTACCAAATTCCGGAAGTAACTAAAATTCCCATGGGTATGTGGTCAAGTAAAATTGCTCATAATTTCCTTTTTTTAATGGAAAAAAAAGTACATTTATGAATAAGTGCTTGCTTGCTGCACAGGTTACATGTAATACATGTACATCCTGAAAAAATCAAAAGGAGATCTCTGACTCCTGATCTTGCAACACCATAAACTCTGACTCACAGGGCAGTTTGGCTTCATGCGTGGACCTGTGATGCAGTTTTCTTTTCTTTTTTTTGCCTTGCGTCACGATACGTGAATCAGCTTGTATGTTTTGAAACTAATGATGTGAACTGCATTTGCTGTGACCGAGATGTTGAAAGATGTGTCACGGTTAGAATGAGCATAAAAAATGGTTTGGTTTAATAATGTCCTGTGCCAAGCTGCAATATGTCAGTTTGGTAAAAAGAAATATAAAATCGCCTCTAAAGATTCATGCATTGGGAATCTGTTTATCCCTACAGGACTACTTATGTAACTGCTTTGGAACTCTGATCCAACTTAACAGGAACACTCTGAACTTTATTTGAGGGGAAAGCAAAATGACCACACTCCAGTATAGTAAGTACAGTAACAGCTGCAGAAAATGCACCGGAAACTGTCTTATAATGTCAAATAAAACAAATCACTTAATATTAGAGAGATGGATTTAACCAAGCTGTGCTTTTTTGCTTACAATGGTCCCCATGGTAACACTGTTTAGTTTACTATTATGGAAATGTATCACAGACCTGACACTGTAAAAGGTTTGTAATGAATGCCAGGCATCTGCTCTCTAGAGGCATCAACAATAACTCTCATCCTGCACCCACAGAGCTTTAGAAAATCTGAATGAAGCAGACTATTCCTGCTGACAATTTCATGTCAGTAGGAAGGGGTATTTAATCTGATTTATGACTTTGAGGAGTGTGTGCATGAGTAAGCACAAGCTTACGTTTCTCTGTCAGAAATGACTAAGCTGGAAGATGCGATTTATATCATAGGTAACAGAAAAGCATTAATCATTACCATTTTTCATGTTTCTAACACTCGCTGAGGTATTTATGGAATATGCAGCGTAAAAAACAGTTTATTTTCCAATATAAAACTGAGAGGAACTCTAGCCACTTGAGTTGAACTCTAGATCATATCTGAAGACTCACATGACCATGCTGTCAGCTTACAGTCACAGTAAGTAAGTGCCTTTGTATGCAAACCTACTTCAAGTCAGTAATCAAAGTCACATTTTGTGGGTGTGCACATATTCAGGCAGTTTTTCATTCAGAGACAATGGTATCCAAGAGACTGTTGCAACAACAGTAGTGAAGTCAGAATTGCAGTATGCTTGATTTTCCCCTTTTTCCCCCCAAAACATTACTGCACCTCCGCCCAGTAATGACCCCAACTCTGCAAGACTCAGATTTCATGAGACGCACAATATGTCTTATTACTCAGTTTCTATAATCCTCTCATAAACATATGGATGAGCTGCATATAGCATAAAATCCATCAGGTGCATTGGTGTGCTACTGCTTAGTTCATAATTAATGGAACTTGCAATATGTAATAGTTGTAACAATGTCCTTATTAAGTGTAAGCGAGAAAAGATTGCCTTTGTTTACAAGGCAAAAGAGCACATCATTTCCCTTGTTTAAAAACACAAGTCAAGAATGTGTTTTTGTTTTTCTACGTGAAGATGTTAATGTTCGACCCAGAAGTGGGGGAGAAGTATTAGAGGACTTCTTTTTTTTTGTTCGTTTTTTTATGTTTGAAATGTTAAGTGAAAAATAAATAAAAAATTGTTCATAAAAAAAAAAAAACACAAGTCAAAAGGTTTTAAAAAAATAATTTTTACCTTGTATTTTTCATAGGTTGAATATCTTTGTATTTTATTAGTGGTTTATTCATTCTGAATTTCTGCACTCTAAGCTGAGATAGAAAGCAGAGACATCTGGTTTACATGAAGAAGGCCTCAACTCTTTATTTCTCACAGTACAGCAGCATGACCTGATCCTTGGCTACAGTCCCTCAGGCACATATTTCTTCCCACTAGAGACTGTCCATTTGCATGGCATGGGGGGCTAAATCTGCAGGCTTGCAAACGGCAGCATCAACTGCATGTCTGATAAATCGGAGGAAAAAAAACACGCCGCAGGTTAGTTGTAAACACAAGTGTAAAATCATTGTTTTGAATCAGTTTATTTAAATCCCAGTTTTAAGTGGCACTTTTGGGTTACATAACATAGGATCAAAGAGTGTTCTCAACCTAAATGGGCAACATAATTCATTAATTCACCCTGAGTGTACAGTAAGGTAATGCAGGCATAATAGTGTAGTAGTGATGGAATAGCTATGCATGCTCTTTGATTTGATAGAAAGTATGATGGTTTTACTGAGAGCCAATCACTGTTTAATGCAAGACTAACCCTGTCTCTACTCCACATAAGTTCTAATAATGTTTACAAATACACACGCAGTTCATCACAGTCTGTTTTACTTTTCATTTTTTCTTCTTTTGCTAGAATAGCCCCTGGTTATGACTTTATAAGATATATAAAGTACATGTTGTAGTTGAATCTTTGACATAAAAAACAAACTTTATTAAACTGCCATTCAGCATGCTTTGCTTTAATACTTCCCTCACAAAACTTTGTCTGAGGAAGATGGTGATTATGAATGCATTAAAGAAATATTTTTACATCATGTTTTAAGCATCCAGACTAGACATTCAGCTACAAAATATAATTCCATTTTACTTTATCAGAAGAACCAAGGAAACTGTAGAAACTTATATGACCCTTAGATCCCTTCATCATTTGAATGTAATGATGTCACAATAATAGTGACAAAATAAGGATAACTGGAGCACAGATCAAGAAGTTGATAGGACATGGTCTTCATAGATGTGAACAGTTTTCTTGTCAAAAGATCATTGGCAGTGATGTTGATAGGTTTTCAGTGCAGTGAGAAGATGCATTTTTTTCTATTTCTTATATTATTTTATTTCTTAGATTGTAGAGTTGAACTCTTTTGATGGTGGTAGGGTATGACATGGTTGCACTGTAATTAACGAACATATTCACGTATGTATATGAAATTAAACAAATACAATTTTGGGGGAATGCACTCTTATTAATTATATATATTCTACGTGTTTACTTATTTATTCACAGGCATTGTCATTGTGCTGTTCTGATTCGGGCGGCCCCAGTAACCAAGGAAACGGGGCCATGGACAATATCCATTCATCCATTTTCTGTACCGCTTATCCAATGCAGGGTCGCCGGGGGGGTTAGTATAAGGGATGGGACAATACACTTAAACTGACGATACGATGCACCTCGATATGCGAGGGTCACGATACAATATCAAAAAAGAAAGAAAGAAAATATTACTGCGTTATTACAACTTATTTGATTTTTGTTTCAGTTGCCAGGGAAACACAAACAAGAACCCTCCCTTGGTGCTGCTCTAACCCTAGGTTAAGTTATCTCAGCCTCTCTTAAGTCATGGCCTTGGCCTAGGATTGANNNTTCCTTAGAAAAACTAACATATCTAAATTAAAATTTAAAACTTAAAAAAATGTATAAATTTAAAAAAATCCATGGCGATCCATTTTTTGAAAAAACTGAAAGTGCTCTCTGGGATGTCATAAAAGGAAAGCCACTTTTGTAAAATGAAACATTTACAAAAAATTAGTTTGAGTGATTAAATATGTAGGTGTTTTTTTCTTTTGCTTTGCTCTTAATAAAAGTGACAGCAGTGCAAACATTGGGACTTCTAGTAGAGGTAAAGGTATGAAGGCATACAACAGAACAACATTCCCATTGTCTGTGCCACCGCCTTGGATTTAACTAAGCAAATAGTCATGAACCTCCCATTGGAAAAGCTCTGCAGTGATTAATACATTATGTTTCATCAAGCAGCAAGTTACTTAAGGAATGAGATGAAACACCCATGCTGGAAAACACATCATGTGGTTGTGAAAAAGATGTTTCTGTTTCAGAAGAGTAAAAGGAGATTGACTGAACTGCTAAAATTAGGTGAAGAGCTGTCCAACACTTTATGAAACCCTGGGTGGATAGTGGTGAATCCTCATCTTCAAAGAAGAACTGTGGTCGGAAGAAAAAATCTTGAATGATGGACTTCAACATTTAGTGAAATCAAATACAGGAAATTCAACAGTAGAACTTGCAGCAATGCTTTAAAAGTAAAAGTAAAAGCATTTTCATCACCACATTGAAAACAAAACTCAAGATATTGGGACTAAACCACTGTGTAGCCTTAAAAAAACATTTACTAGTAGGGCTAAGGAAAAAAATGGCCTCAATTTACCAGAGAGCATAAAGATCTGGAACAGTGGAAAAAAATGACAGATGGTCTTATTAGTCCAGATTTGACATATTCCAGAGTGACATGAGGTAAGAGCAGTTGATGAAATACTTCAACCATCATGTCTACTGCTGACTGTATAAGCCCGTAGGGACAGTGTTATCATCTGGTGTTGCTTAATTCGGTCTATATACAGTATTTCAAGATGACAGTGCCAGGGTTTTTTAGGCTCAAATTTTAAAGGGATATCACAGATCACACATGGATTGGGACCACAGAGCCCAGACCTTAACTCTTATGAGACTCTTTTGGATGTGCTGGAGAAGACTTTACAATCTCAGATCAGCCGCAGATCATTAATACATCTTGGAGAAACATTAATGCAACTCAGGACATAAATAGTAAATGTTGGGAGATTGCATAAGCTTATCAAAATGATGGTACTACAATAAAGGTAAAGGTATTATGTATAAGAATATTTAAGTATGTTTTCCTGGCTAGATAGTGTATTTCTTTCACCATCATAGTTAAACATTTAAATGCAATCTCATTTAATCTAAACCCCCTCTACTGAAAATCATACTGTTGAATTTATCTGTAGCAAGAAATCTTTCATAGCGACATGGTTATCTGAAAATGGATATGTGGACTTATCTTGGGTTTTATTAAGCAGTATGTTCGAGGAGACCGCTGTGAAAAATGGAAAAAACTCATATTTATTGTCCCCTTAATGTAGTTTTTTTTTTTAACAAAAGGTGTAGTAATATATGATATAAAAAGATAAAATGAGATCTGGTATTCTTTTCATTATTTCCATCTACACAAAATATTCAAACAATTATTTTCATATACATCATAAATTATATGGATATTTTACTGACGGCATGACAGAGATCTTCAGCCATCTGCTTAAACAAGTTAAATGTCAGGCTTAAAAAGTATAAATCAATTTTGTTTAACTCAAATGTTTCGCTTAGCTTACAGGTGAGATATGCACTTACTGTCAGTAAAATATTCAACCCATGTACCTTGAGAAAAAGTATGTAAACATAGGAAAAGATCCCAAAATGACTGTAGTGGTGATTAGATCGATACTAAAAAACTGAACCTACGCTTTAGAAAAAACATCTGCTGATGTGAATAATGCCTTGCAAAAGAAGTAAAAGAAAAAGAATCGTGCTGTTTTGCATAAAGCAGGGATGTTGTGGCTCTTCTTTATTGGAATAGAAGCCCAGCTAAGAAGAATCCAGAGGCATAACACAGCAATTGCTCAACAAGTTAAAAAAAAGAAGAAAAAAATAGAAGAAGCCCATATTAACAGCTTGAGGCTTTGAAAAAAATGGGGGAGCTTAATATCTCTGACTATTGCTCCATCACCAGCAGATTAAACAGACTGTTTTAAGTTTGAATTACTTGGCAAGCGCTTGCTGCATATGTATTATGCTAAAAGTGCATGAATAATCACAAAGTTGAAGTGCTGTGGAGTGTGCATCATAGTGTAGACGCCTCTTCACCACAGAGAAGAAAATCAGCTTTCAAGTTTGTGAAAGTACCTTTACAGATTTCAGAATTCTGATCCTAGGGGACCACTGATTTAATGTTTTATAGGTTTCCATACTTTAACTCACCTGACTCAAAGAAACATACAATGCTTAGTGCTTTTGTGCTCACATTAAACATCTGAACCTTTTCACAGTGGTGATTTAGACAAATTAGTAGGCTATTAAGCCTAGTAGCAAAGAGGTAGTAGAAAGAAAGACGTGTTACAAATAAAGGTTATTTTTATATGTACATTTACAGATAGAGTCGACAACTTCTTTATTTGTGCTGTAAGTAGGCTATATTTAATATTAAACTAGGCTACAGAAAAAATGTGGTCCTGCACCCATCCACCCCCCTCCCGCCCCTTAGAATACTTCACCACGTCACCAATGTTGCCAACCAAGCTTTTAAATCTCCATGGCAACGCTGGCTGAGGCTTCTGGGTAACGTAGTATTAACACTGAATAATTCCTAAAACTTTCCACAAGGTATTAAAGTGTCTGTAATTAACAGTCTGATCTGTAAGCGATGGTTATGCTGTTTGTGTCAACTTGATGACACTCCTCCCGTAAACCCCTGGCTTCAAGTGTTCATTCAGCCTCAACATGTTGGCTTTTCACAACGTGGGCTACTTAGCGACACCTTATGGCCGTAGGATAATATGTTATGGAAATGTCATGTGGATTTATTTATCTTGACTGAAGTCAGGTGGCGTACTTTTATTTGGTAGCAAGTCCGCGTGAAAGGGGTCCAAAGGGGTGACTTATCATCCGTAGAAGGCAGTGTTTTTTGTGTGTATTTTTTTTTTCTTGTGATGGAGGATCCTCTTCTCGAGCGTGGCATCAGTTATCTCGTGAGTAGCTGCGGCTGTTGGTTTTTCTCAATAACGTTTCAGTCTAAAAGTAGATTTTGTTTCTTGAAGGTAGCCTATCATAAATTTACATAAGCGGGTGAAATAATTACATATAGGAACACAGGGATGTTGAGCGCGTGTACAGGCAGAATATCAAACGTAAATATGTAGGCTATTGTTTGGAAGATTTTCAATTTTTTTTAAGTATTACCAAAACCTAACTGGGCTTTCAGTTGAGTTCAAATTGATGCACCTATAATAATAATAGTCCCCAGTCGGTGCCAACACCTCTGGTAAGAGCTTTTCAATAAGAATGTCTAATTGATACATTTCTGAAACTCAAATGAGAAAAACAGACACAAGCACATTCTATTCTTCATAGAACATTTATTTAGTTATGAAATTCAGTGCCCTATTTGTTTATTTTATTATAAGAGTAACAAATATAATCAATATTCTATTTTCAAATGGCAATAAATAAAACGTGACAACACAAAGGAAAGTGAGTTTGCAAGTGAATTATTTTTTTTTAAACATACAAAGTTGCTTGATGAACTCTGAGACAAATAAAGTGGACAAAAGTGTAAGGGCTTATGTGGAAAACTCTTCCTGTAATGTCCTAGTGACTTGGCTTTGTGAGCGCCGAAGAATATTTATCACTTCACTGGATCTGGCTCAAGTGCACTTGATCAGTGTAATCTGCGTTTCCAATCTGGCCATATTGTATAAACTACCTTGCAGGTTTCCTCTCATTGTGTTCAAGGAAGTGCTGTTGTGTTTCAAGCAAGGCTTTGAATTAAATTTAGTGTGCAGCCAAGTGCACCTGTATTCAAGTGCTGTTTGTTGACCGAACAGAACGGGGTTTAGATGACTTTATCATTCAGTATATTTCAACAGGACTGCTTACTTTGTCGATGGCATTGTTGTAAAATGTTTATAAATAGATTAATTAAAAAAAAAGACATTTAAGCTCTGTAAAATTAGTTATCACTTCCCTACAGTTATATAAAGCATCATATTTAACCCTCTTTTTCAGTGTGTGCAAACTTCTTTTTAAATTTTGTTTGTCAGACAGTTTAAACTGTACATTGGCGGTGACAGGTAGAACCATGAGCTCAGTGGGATAAGAAACATGACCTCATCCAGCTTTGACAGTTAGGCTATTGCCCTGAAAGAGTTGGGACCAGCTGGTTGAGTCTGACTTCCTCTGTCTGACAAATCTTACAAAGTTACAATCCTCATCTTCACAGGTCTTTCACAATATTAAGAAAAAGAACTGCACCCTAATGATCTGCCTAGGCATGAAACACTTAAATTCATTATGATGTAATAGTTATAGGATTGCATAAAAATGCAAAGTACCTGGCATTCCACAAAGAAAGTAAGTGACTATTTTTTGGAATACGTCACTTAGTGAGAAAACTGTGGGAACTAAGTTCAGCCTCACATCAGATATAGGGAAAGTTTCCACTCCCATATTGTCACACCAGTGGAATGTCTGAGCAGAATGGGCATGACTCTCACTGTATTTCAAGTGATCTCATCTAGAGAGTCATTTATTAAGACTGTCACATCGTTTTCTTTGCTTTTGGTAGTTTTATGCTTGTAAAGCTTGTTCATCTATTGCGATTCAAAGAGTGAAAATCCAATCAAATTTGATTTATAACGAGCTTTTCATGCAAAAGCAACACAAAGTGCTTTATAGGAATAAAACACAAGTTTGCATTAAAATTAATTGACTCTTCACACATAGAAGTATACAACATAGACATGTAGCCTAAAACCACACAGCCCATATCTCACATCGTCATTTACCATCTTTATTCTATACAGATTTCAACTCCCCATTAGGAAAACACTGGAATTGAAAATCTTAAAAAGATCAAATAACCTTTAAAAAAATTAAGATGAGAGAAATGACAATAAAGATACACATAAAGGGACTTTAAAAAAAAAGTATACTGGAGTGCAATCCTGACATACAGAACTCCTGGCATGTGTAAAGCCATCCTG
>JAPMNP010709392.1:6907-20779 GCA_029874935.1 Atherina boyeri
GCTGCCACTAAGCCTCTTTCGCTGTCCAATCCACAGCATTTCTGATAAATATAACCAAGGAGAGCCTCAAGGGACAAGAAAGGGTCTGATCTGTCAAAGGCACTGTGATCCTTACAGAACCTCATAATCTACAGATACTGCAGGATCAGAGGGCGCAGAACACGCTGTGCTTCCCCAAGCAGATCATGTGATAATGCCTTCAAAACCATTGGGCACTAAATACTCAGAGATGATGCAAGAATTGAAAAAGACCATTACTCGGGGATCACAGAGTTGGCACCGAATCATTTCATCCTTGCAATATGTGTAGACTATGGCATGCACTCTCCTTAAAAAAAAGAGAATGTAGTCTCAAGGAACTTCCTACTTAAACAAAGGTTAAATAAATAAATAAATCTTGTTGAAGCTGATTGTGTGTACATACATGCAGGAACCACAAAGAACAAAGACATACTGTAATTTCATTAAACAACATGGTATGAGAAAAATGTCTGAGCGCACTTAGTGTTCTTCATGATTCAAAGAATTCATGATTATTCCTAATGGCCTCCACTTGATGAAACCTATTACCTTTATAGTCTGATTCACATGGCTGTTGAGGCAGCAGCACACAGGTGAGCACCTTCTCGCCTGAGTCAGGATCCTCGTCTGTCTGAAAGGTGAGAAGAGGCTGCGACTGGTTTTCTGACAACCATAAGGCCTTCAGTTGTAGAGTGGTCAAAGACATCGGCAAGTGGGTGAGACTGAACACAAAAGAGGAAACAAATTACAGCATCAGACAACCACATAAGTTCATGCTGGTTGTTATTTCCAAAACATCTGCACTTCTGTGGGTGTTGAGATGATGCAGGGGTGTGTGTGTGGGGCTTTCCAGACAAAGATGTGGAAAAGTCTGTGTGTGACTCAAACAGCAGATATTGCTGCAATCTTCTCTGAAGACAAAGCTTGCAGCAAAACAGGTTCAGGCAGAGAAGGAAAACCAAAACAACCTCTGACCAACATTCTCAAAATATCAGAGAGATCTCCAGGGTTTGCTTGTTCTGCACTTCTGCCTCCTCCTCTGCCACTTAAGAGATGAGCCAAGTTTTGTAAACATACCGGTTTCCTGAGACATCGAACACATGCAGCTCTGTGGCTTGTGACAGCTCTGCCGGTATCCTCGTAAGCTTGTTTTCTCGTACACAGAACACATTCAGACCACTGCAACCTCCAATCTACAGAGGATAGAGAGAGAAAGGACATGATGAGCATGCATGTCAGTCACCATACAGGATGTTTATCAAGTATAATTAGACGGTCAATAACTTATTTGAATTGGAAATTTGTATGTCTGAGATTTCTTCTTTTTTTTTTAAGTGCAGCTACAAACTCAGGGAGCAGAGGAAATCTGTAGTCAGCATTTAGGCACTTTGCCCCAGAATTAGTGATCATAATGGCAGACCAATTCCATGTCAATGGGATGCAGCAGGGAAACCTAAAATTAGGCACAATTAGACCACACTGCCAGACATAACAAGACTTGATGGGCCAGCTGAACTCCAGCTGTTACCAATAAATCTGCTCAGACACACATCAACAGAAGTTTAGGTATTCTAAGATTAATCGTGTTTAGAGGCGCAAACGTTCAAGTAAAATCAATTTAGGGGAAAGAAAAGCAGAGAATTAATATGAACATTAATCAAAAGAGCATAAAACATATCAAAACAGATTAAGGTTAGTTTCAATTAAAGCATAGAAAGTAGCCGCGGGAAGAGTGTTACGAGCAAGAAATAAAAAAATAAGTAGAATCAATAAAGCTCTGCCAATGGTCAAGTAACTTAGTAACAAATCAATAATCAAGCTCTGGTCACACTGTTATTAGTGGAGATGTCATGCAACACAGGGCGAAAGAAAAATAATAGCAGCACCGTTGCCTCATCATCCGGGCCAAGTGTGTTCAACTGTTAACGTTCTCTAAACACTGCAGGCTTTGCATCTTTAAGACACAGAGGCATTGTATTGCATTTAAAGAAGGCTTTCAGCCGAAGCTTTAAACCAAGCGTGACTTCACTTAAACAGACAAGTGGTAGGAAAAGAATGTCACACGCAAACACAATGGAGACACTGAGACAGAGCTGGAGCTGAACCAATCGGGAGACAGAGAATTAAAAAAGAAACGAGAGCATGACAAGTGAAAGCATTGTCGAGCCACATTAGAATGAACTTTAGTTTAAGTTTGAATTCATTCATAATGGTTACATTAGAGTATTATGTTTGAATAACAGCAGAGTAACTTAACTCTACATCACTGTAGTCGAAACAGATTTGATTTTGATTCAGGAAATTTCATTTTGCAGTAGTTCTGCAGTTGAAGTTGCACCACCGACTGCGTTGAACAATTACAGCACTTATCTTCATAAATTTCTGAGTTGACCATATCCTGTGTTTGCTACAAAATATTCAATTATAAGTTTGGGTGTGTGAGGTCATCGATAAAAGTCCCATTTTCAATTCTAGCTTGCCTAAAAAACCTCTTCTCACACTGTAAGTTCTAAATGAAATGATATTGGTTAGCATATTATGAACTTACCTCCTTGGGTAATGATGCTATCTGGTTTCGGTCACAGTTTAAGTTGGAGAGACGCTTCAACTTGCCAATACTCCGAGGCAAACTCTGCCACAATGATAAACCAAAACAGTGAAAGAACATCAACATGTGCTGATTGTATTTCTGATTCATTATCCTGATTGGATGATTACTAAGTTGTTTAGTGATCTACAGTTGCCTGCCCAACGAATAGGACCGTCATCTTTTTCCGCGCATATATGCATGAGTAGAAAGGAGAGTTATTTACTGAAGTAGTAGTGCTGTGAACCTTGTGACAAAATACTCAAGATATTCTGCTCCTTCCAACTTTCTCTGTTGGAAAACATTGTACATTTAACTAAATGCACTGAACAGATGTTGTCTTTCAGTTAAGTGAATTGTGATTGTCAGATGACACTGCGATTACAAAATTAGGAATTTATTAAAGCAAATGACAGCTTGGAAATTATTTACAATTCTTTAAGGAATTCTGGATTTAAACTTTCTGCGTGGAGTTAACATGTTCTACCTGTATCTGTGTATCCCTCCTCCAACAGTTCAAAGTAATGCATGTTTGATTAACTGCCGATAATCACTTAGATGTACAGAATATATGTGGAAAGATTGTCTGATTCTTTGTCTTTGACCTGATAAACCAGGACCTGTCCAGGGTATATAACATCTCTATAACTGATGAAGGCTCCAGTCCTCCATTATCCAGGTACGGACAATGATCGGATGGATATACAGTACATGTACTTTCTGTAAATCAGCCTTGGCTACAGATTGCTTCCGGTTAGTTACTAGATACATGTTAAGGCCAATCTCTCTAAATTAAGGGTAATGGTACTACTTATACAATACATTCATTACATTTTTAATGCCACAAACAAAGTTGAGAAAAACAAACCTGTAACTGATTCTCTGTGAGCACAAGTTCTGTAAGGCTTTCACAGTTACCGATACTCTCTGGAAGATACATTAGCCTATTCTGGTCGGCTTTCAATATAGAAAGTCTCTTTAGTTTTCCTGCAAGGAGAGACAAATAAATATTAATCATTGTTATATTGTAAAAACATGGTTAAACTTGTGGCCACAAACTAGCTACAGTTACAATTGCAATCTCTTGGAGATGGTGCTTGCATATTAGAGTGCTATTTCACTACAGTCAAGTTATTTTTAGTTTAGTTTATTATTTCGAACGTGTAATAACCAATAAAAAATCAGACATTATGGATTGACATAAATAGAGAGAAAAAATAAATAAATAAATAAAACCTTAACAAAGTAAACATAAACTAAGAACACATATTCAGTTCAATTTACACATTCGAAAAGAAGTGGGAAGAAGTATAAACTTATTTAATCCCATCCCTTCTTATCAAATCAATATCATTTAATTAGTTAGCTTCAGTTTTAAACAGTAATAATAACAGCAATAATAATGGTAACGATAGTACTAATTATGATAAAAGCAACAGTTTCAGTAACAACAGCTTCAGTAATAATAGTAATAACAACAATAATAATAAACAAATAAATAAATAAACAGTAATAATAATGTTAATTGTCTACAATACAACTACTACTAGTAGTATCACTAAGAGCAACAACAATAACAACAACATCCTAAAAAAAGAAAATGTTAAATGCCGACACCGAAGCACATCGTTAAGACACACAGTTTATATTTCATGTAAATATGCAAACAAATCAGCTTTTTTTTATCATATAGGATAAAGCATTTTTCTCAATGTATGAGAAGTACTTGACAAGGAAAAACCTTCAAACAGATCGTCTAAACAACAACAAAACATAACTGTAAAAAGCCTAATCTTATAATAATAATCTAATAATCAAATTATGATCATGCATATACAGAGCCAGAGGAAGAGGCTTTCATACCAATGCTTTCTGGAAGAGCATCAATGGAGTTCTGAGACACTAGCAGGTCAGTGAGGGACACCAGCCCTCCCAACTCGTCTGGGAGTCGCTCCAGTTTATTTTCTGATACATCCAGACACAGCAGGGTTTTAATACTGCCCATCTCCTAAAGTTCAATGCAAAGAGGCAAAAAGCAAAAGGGTACTTAGCATTAACAGCAGAGTACAATCAATGCTATCAATGTATTTGTCATATTCAACCAAGGGTGGATTAGCCAGCTCACATCCCTGTACAGTTTTTAACAATTGGTTAACATGAATCCAAGACAAGATTTGAACTGAATTATATGTTTTGTCAGAAATGATCCCTCTAAGAGTCATTTTCTGATTCATAAATTAAACCTTCAATAAAATAAAATATACAACAGTGGTACTATAATCAACAGGAAGATAATAAAAGAATATCAAATCCAGGATGTATTTGTGTGAAGAGCTTACTGTAGGTATGTCAGTCAAGTGGTTTCCATCCAGCCACAAGTCCTTTAGGCTGACAAGACAGCCTATTGATTCAGGCTATGTGAACAGTGGGAGGGGAAAAAATGTAAGGATGGCAACAGTGAGAGCCAGGAAAATGAAAAAGAAAGAAGCAAAGCAGAAATAAACAATTCTTTAGTGGCGAAGTACTTGATTTTCTTTTCTTTAATTAAGTCCTGTTTTCCTAATGGAGGTTATTAACATGTAAAGCTGCTTTTGGCATTTTAGCTATTTTCAATTCATTAAAAGATTTCTCTTTTGGTACAACAAAGTCATAACTTACTGATTGATACTGATTGAACTACATTCAATGTTCAATAAATGAAATTAGAAATAAAACAAATGCCATATGAACAATTTCTTAGCCAGTCGGATTTTGCTTTATCTGTCTGTAAATCATTCACTATCAGAGTTAAACCATTCACATGAGATTACAAGTTAAAACCAAAGCTCAAAACAGATGGTCATCCTCCCTTTTGCGTGATAAGACATGAAATCTGTTCTCGAGGGATGCTAATCTGCCCGTACATGAGTTGGATAAGGAAATGGGAAAACCTTCATTCTGCTTATTTTCTTTCAACAAGTGGGATTCAACTGAGCATTCGATTGAGAAAAACAAAAATGAAATAGAAATAGCCCTCACCAAACTGTACAGTTCATTATTGCCCAGGTCAAGTTCTTCAAGTCTGTGAAGCTGAGATAGTGACCTGTGGATGAAAGAGTTGAGGGAAGAAAACATAAACTTCGGGACAAAAAAAAAAATCAATATACCTTCAAAACACACCAGATTGGGTTTAATACTTACTCTGGTAGGTATGTCAAGACATTTTCTCTGAGTTCAAGTGATACCAAGTTGGAAAGGCTGCAATGACAGACAAAAAGGAAGATGATTGCATGCTTCAAAACCAAAGGGTTTCTGAAGACAACTAAAAATGGCCATGTGGCCCGGCTATCAGATAACAGAGAACAGGAAGCACTTTGGAGGTGTGTCAGTCTTATCGTGACTGCAAAATTGCAGAAGCATAAACAACGACTGCATTCTTTAAATCAGGAGCAAAATGTCCAAATGGTTGTGACGGACCAAAGTACAGGGTTATCTGTGTGTGTGTGCTGTACATGTCATGTACCCAATTAATACTGGATTTTATAACAACAGCTAACTAGTACAGTGCAAAGTCTGTTATATTGATCAAAATCCAGACTAAATAATCTTGACTTCATGTGGTACAACCTCAATTCCAAAGCAGTTGGGACATTGTGTAAAACGTAAATAGCAGAACACAATGATTGGCAAATCCTTTTAACCTATATTCAATTAAATACACTTCAAAGACAATACATTTATTGTTCAAACTGACGAACTCTTGTCTTTTTTTTGCAAAAATTAACTAATTTTGAATTTGATTCCTGCAACATATTTTACATCCATCGTTGAACACTCTTCATTCCTCATATTCTACATGGTGACACACTCACTGTGTTGTCTGGTGGGTATATACACTGTATACACAAATAGCTACTTTTGTTTAGTTATTTGTCTGAAGTTTTAGGTATGTTTGTACAGTACCAGTCAAAAGTTTTGAATCATTATCCCATTGAATCCAATGGGACGCTTTTATTGCCATGGTTGTTGTTTGCTATTAAGGTTTATTCTAACTTGTTTTTTGTCTTTTAGGTGCTCCTTATGATTGTCAGCTTTGCTTTCCGGCAGAGGCCATGGGATGCTCTTAGTTGTTCTTCTGAACAGGTGTAGCATTCGGTTCCTTGGTGTCTCTCTTTTCTTTTATCTTTCTACTCTTTTTTTCCAAATTTAATTTTTGTTCACTCTTTATTCTTTCTTTATATTCTCTTTCAGTCAGGTCCGGCAATATTATGTATAAACAAACCTAATTTAGATTATCAAGAGGAGCCTTATATTCATAAAGTTCCTTTTGGCAAAGCAAATCTGCTCAGCACAACATAGCACACAGACCATCATGGAAAAAGGGGGAAAAAAGTTTGAACAATAAATATCTTGTCTTTGTAGTGTATTCAATTGAATATAGGTTTCAGATGATTTGCAAATCATTGTATTCTGGTTTTATTTACGTTTTACACAATGTCCCAACTTCATTGGAATTGGGGTTGTATTAGAGATGGACCAGTATAATTTTGCTCTTTTTTTAACATGGCTCTAATCTACACACAAATCAAACATACTTTTAACAAGCTAAACTATTCAACATTTATTACCATATAATCTTTTCCCAAAGTAAGAGTCAGTCACTGCTCGTGATGCGATCAAATACCAACTAACCAAAGGAGATTAAAAGAATCTAACAATTTTGTTTCAACTGGTTCTTAATTCAAACTATATGAAATCCCATCTGAACCAAAGGAAAACTCTCAACTACAACATGAAATACAAATTCCGTTTTCATGAATTTCAGGTGTGTTTTTATCTATTTCACCACAGAAGATTATTAAGCCATTGAATGCCATTTCTTGTTCCCCCCCTCAAAAAGACAAAATGAAACAAAATTAAACGAAAAGAAACAGAATTTGGAGATAAATCCCTGATGTCACTTAACCCCTAGTGCTTTTATCTTATCTACTTTGGAAAACCTCCAGCTTGCAGCTCCAACTGTGTTATGCTTTTCATTACCTTCTCCCCTTGACAGAGAGCAGGCCTTCAGTAACTGCGTGATGAGATAAATACAGGACATATGTGGGGAACAGGCAGTACCATGAGTCAAAGGGAGGAGGAGGGGTAACTGCAATACTTTGTATACAACTAAACTAATGTTAGCCACGTTTTTCGTTTAGGTTTTTGTTGGGGGTTTTTTACTTGCTACTGTTGCAGCCCTCGTTTGGGTTCAGGTTGGCATGGTAAACAAAACAGTTAGTGCAAATGAAATGGTCTATAAAACAAGGATCTCAAGGAGGAGTCTGAATTTTACTGCAATAAAAATAATCTTTCTGGGAGGACAATGAATCAATTCTGTTGAAGAAATATCACAGTGTTGCGGGGAAGCAACTGGGAGTTTGCAAACAGAGAGGCCACAGATCAGGCTTTTACAAGGAAACACTTACTTTGAAGCCAACTGAAAGAATAAAAAAAAATAAACTGAAGGCTCACCAACTTTGGTGTTCATAGTTTTCAGATCTTTTTTTCGTCCTTGTTTGAAGTCCCTAAAAGTAGCATTTCCCACAACGAAGAACAATTCATTACAACGGAAACTGCTACAACTATTTCAGCTTAGTTTTATCCCATAATCATCCATGATTCGTCAACGTTTGACTTCCTCTATAGGAACACAAACAGTAAGACCAGTTCATTTTATACTTCAGACCAAAATTCTATGAAATATTTGCAACTAAACATTTCATCAAATGTCAGATTTTGATCCAACAGCAACTGTACCACCAGTAATTGCTCCTGAGAATGCCTAGCATTTTTCACACATCTACAATAATAGCATCTTCTTCAATGTAAGCCCTTATGGCTTTAAATTCAGGTTTCTCTTAAATTCCAAACCACTACTGTATGAACAACATCCCCTGTGGCACCTTGATCTAAAAGCACATATTTTTGTTATTAAATTCAATTATAACTGAACTCACCATTCAAAGACGGCTCACAGGAATAAGAATGTTGGCAGACATGCCTTTCAATACTCAGGATTATATGCCATTTCACAATAAGCCTTTACCTTTTATGAACAAAGACAATGCAGCCAAGAAAAAGACAGTGACCTATGTGTCTGGAAAGAGTGATGTGGTTGTTTCCCACCACCCGATGAAGTTAGATTAAGGAGATTTTGGAAGAAGTCAAGGGGGAAAAAAGACACAGACATGGGTTGTATTCACTGCACAGCGCTAGATCAGTCTGAAAACAACATTTTTTTAACTGGCATACTGCCATAACTTATGTTACTAGGCTATGTGGTGGGATTCATGCCCACTAGATTATTTAAAGAAACATAAACAATTGTCAACCTGCCTAATTTGCTTCCACACATAGAATTGCTCACACATGGCTGCATTTTAAAAAGGACAAATGTTGGAATTAAGGTTTGATGCTTTTGCCTGACCAAAGTAATGGACGCCATACATAGATGGTTATGTTAGGTCTGAAAATCTGTAGCTTGTTGCAGCAACTGTCAAATGGATTTCTTGCAAGATAAAAGCAAACTGTGAGACTAGGAAGTTAGACACAGACAAGTGGGATGTTATCAGAAGAAAAAGTAACTTCAAGTCATATATTGCTGTCTATATTTGTGCAGCTAGTGAAACAAGATTCTGATGGCACAGTGCATTTACTTACTTTCCAATGTTATCTGGAAGAATTTGTAGCGAAATGTCGTTGATGGAAAGGCAAGTTAGATTCCGTAGCTCTGGAAAGCTATCAGGTAGCCTAGAAAAATAAAACAGAGTACATTGTGAGGAGCGAATATAATTTATAGTAATAGATCAATTAAAAACTACAAACTACAATTTAGCCGCTTGAGGAAAAAAGACAACTTTTGCCTTCCAAAAGTTCCCATTTTCGCATCTTGGCATCTAAATATTCCTGGCCTGTTCACATGATCAGACTGTGATGTGGGACATTTTGTTGAACAATTCTGGGCATTTTTCTACTTATTGCCAGTGGCTGAAGCACATCAAAGGCCTCTTACAAGAACACAGCTCCCATACAAACACGCCATGAAATTTTGTGGTATACAGAGCAAGGTGAGATGCATCACTGATCTGCAGGTCTCCTTATAATACATAAGATTTTAATATAAAAATTCTCTTCAAGGCAGCAGGCTCACCTAATGTAATTATTTATATGCTACTGTCGTCAAACACTTCCAGTCACGGGAAAATAATTATTTTTCTACCTCCTTTGAATTCTAGTCATCTTATTTCTGGTGGCAGTTATTGTGCTAGTGATTAACTTCAAGCACCCTAATTGACTATATGATTACAGAGCTGGAACATTGTTATTCTGCCTAAAAACCTTGATATGTCACCTAACTCAGAATCAGTATACTTTTGATATCTTATTCAACTGCAGAAATTTAAACAACTCATAGATCAGAGTGTGTTTATATATTCAACAAACAAACTTGCAGCAACTCTAAATAACCTAAAAGTTCAAAATCTGCAATGTTCTGCAGGTTTGAGCCTCACTCCTATGCTTAGGTCTGCAGCTGCATGTGTAGCCTATGTGACATTTACTCATACAACAATTTCCACAACAGAAATTCAATGTTTAATCAACTATCAAGCCTAAAAATGACTAGTTATTTATGGAATTATCACAAAATCCTTGTTATAATAAATATGCTGGTATTTTTCTTTTCAATTCAAATATCTTTTCCCCCATTTACTTATTAATTTATACTAAATAGCTAAAAAGTGATCTCTGATATTAAATTACATGCTTATGAACCTGCAGTCGTAGCGAGATCTTTACTATTTAACTGTTAGAACAAGAGTGATGTACAAATGGAAAACTGGGTTACTAGTGTGGAAAAAGAGAGATGTTTCTGTATTTGTCTGTCAGTGTGTATGTGTGTGTGTGTGTGTGTGTGTGTGTGTGTGTGTGTGTGTGTATTGAACACCACAGCAGACTTTGTTTGCCAGTTATTGCTGCCTTCTAAACTCCACACTGTAAAGCCATGTGGCTCATGCTGAGGTGTAAATTACACTTGATCTCACCTACAAAAGAAAACCATACTATGCACAATCTGTCTAGTGTATAAATGTGATGTTTCCAAATCCCAATGGAAACGAAAACAGCAAAAAAGCTTAAAAACCACAATGAAGACTTATCGCTTTACAGGAAAGATGTATATCATCTATTGTCTTTATAACAATTCTTTGCATTTCTTATTTCCTAAATTGGCCTCTGGATGAATATCCCAAAAACCCCCTTTGGATGAGACATCTGAATTACCTTGTTAATGGATTCCCACTGAAATCTGCCACTTGGAGGGCTTTGCAGTAACAAATGCTCTCTGGAATTTCCATAATATCTGAAGGAAAGAAAAGACAAGACTTCTTAACACTACAAGGATCCTACAATATGTGCAAGCTGCAACAGAAAAAGGAATTGTGGGAAATGGAAATAAAATCAAAATGCAGAGATTTGCAAATATCTGAAAAAAGTACACTTCTCAAATAGAAATATTGCACACTGACCCCATAGTAAATTACACACAGAAAGCAGGACATAATTTAAAGAGTATGCTTTAATACTGGTACGTTTAAACAAACAGCTGTTATGGAGAGAGGAGGAATATAAATGGCAGATGTAGCGCTATGGAATTTGTGATGTTACCGTTATGGTTAAAATGTCCTGCAAAACGTCTGAGTGGATGTTATAAATTATATCTTCATAGCAGGACAAATCGGCTCTCATGAGCAGATGGTGTAGATATCAAAAAACCCTGAAGTGCACATCAGTACCATGTGCAGTAATACACCTATATCATTATGGATGCCAGCTTTTTTTTCTACAACTCTAGGCTCTGATGGTCACAATGCTTTGTCATTTTCTTTTCAGACATTTCTCTGGATTTTCTCTTTTTTATATCATGTAACATGCATGATGGAGTCCCAAAATTATTTGCAAACTTATTCTTTATTAGTTGCTGAAATATGTCTCAAATAATGTCTGATGTTTCCCCACCTTCACATTTACATTGCATGGGACTTCTAGTTTTTGGTCACCTGATGGAACCTTGTTTTTCTAAATACACATTACTGACATCAAATAATCCCCCAAAAAAATCTGAATTAATTTTTCCATTAAATACAATATGTAAATCATTTTCAGATCATAATAATAGTATGTTTTTCTTTACATTTAACAAAGTAAGAAGGTGACTCAAATAGAGAATAAGTGAGAACAGGCTAATAATCATATTAGCCTGTTCTCACTTTTACAATGCATTCATCTTTTTACCAAGAAAATAACAAGCATGCATAGCTGTTTAAAACATTATTAGGACTCAGCACAAACTTGAACTTTCATAGTTGGTTATGTGAATTTGGCTTTACAACCCAAACTCTGAACAGCTTAGGAGATTTGGGCTAATGCAAACCATTCTTTGTTTATATGCATCTTTGTTGCATCAGCTTCATAAATGAGGCATAAATCTGTCAGGGTGATTCATTCACTGAATTCAGCACTGTTGCTCAACCCGGCGTAATCGCAGATTTGTGAATACAGCACACAGAAACACAGCTGTATGTGTTCTAATATTCTTGTTTACTGATCATTTTTATCTCTTACCATTTCGAGAGACATCCAGTTCTACCAGCTGCATGAAGTTGGCTATTTCTGGTGGAAGTCTTTGGATCTCATTGTCACTCAGGCCCAGTTTGCGAAGTTTCACCAGCTGGAAAAATGGCTGAAAGGATACATTTAAGATACATTTAGTTTAAAGCTTTACAAATTATCAAATTCTAATATCAAAACTTTTGTAAAACTTTAAAAATCCTGGACTGATTTCAGAATTTGTTAAAGACAAAACTGTTCAAAGCCAGAAAAATATTGTGTAACCAAGTCTCCCGTTTTTTCTTTCAATTTTATTTCACCAACTAATCATGATCTCACTCGTTGCATGCTCCTGGCTTTTACAATAAATCAATGCAACAGAATCACAATCTCAGCTAAATTCCTGTTGGGAAAATTGTTACCGTTGTGAGGAAGGACAATTAATGCAAGGCACCCTTATTACCCTCAAAAACATTTAATGTATTTATTCATTAATTCACTACAACAGAATATCATTATTATTATTTTTATTATAAATATATATATAAAAAACATGAAGTTTAGGGATGCAGAATAAATTTTAAAAAATACACTAACTCAGGTTTGATTACATACCACAGTCGGACACACCTTTATTGTATTTAGCCTAAGTGTTATCAGGTCAAACAGAATGACTCAGTACTCTTCTGTGCATGAAAGAAAATACATGACTAAGTTGATGATAAATGCATTGACGCTCTAAGCAGATTACTAATTTTGCCTGATTTATTCAGACAAGCTATTTTATGACCTGCACAAGAGCAAGAAAAAGTAGTCAGTACCCTTGGCTTTCTTCTTTTTGTAATAAGATAGTCTTGCACCCTGAAGAACTGGACATAGACATCATCAAAAAGCAATACGGAACAATAAACCAAAATGTTAAAAACAAGAAGATAATATCCAACTAAAGATATGAGACAGGCTGAATGAAAACGGCGGAAAGCTTTGTTTAATATGTTTCTACTGATTTTCATAAACACACATCTCCCATGTCTTCCTATTCTGAGGATATTCCTTTACTAAAGCGTTAAGAAGTAAACATTGGAGGAGCTTCAGTCACGTGAGGAGGGGCACGGATCAAACGTAGCGTTGCTCCACCATCAGCGGGAAGATACGAGTCAAGCTGCAGTCTGCAGAGTTCTGGGGGCTTTCTGATGTCAGAGGACATGAGCAGGAAATGGTTTACATTGTGTCTGTCCAGCAGCTGAAATTTTACCCCGGACTTTTTTGGACCGGTTGAACCGAGTGCTGACGGAACCGCGCAGGTCACATCAGATGGACTTGTGGGACTTTTCCAGAACAACGGCCTGGATGACAGGAAAAGTTGGTCACTGCGTGCAGACGGGGCTGCTGTCAGCATCGGTGTGTACAACAGCGTTGTGCCAAAACCACGGCACTTTGCTGCGACTGGAGACTTCCTGGTGCACATTGAATTGCGCAAAATCAGCTGATCGCAACGTTTCTCACTGCGAGATATTTAATCGCTCTGTGTTCAAGATGCTGCAGAAAGGTGGAGCAAAAAAACAAAAAACAAAAACAAAACAAAATAAAAACAAAAAAAAAACTGTCTTCCACTGCCTGTAAGCAGTGTGTGTGTG
>JAPMNP010709397.1:0-11333 GCA_029874935.1 Atherina boyeri
TCTGAGTCATTACGAGATCACTGCAGAGCTACTACAGCTGATTAAAAAAATAATAATGGCGTCTTCATCAGCCAGAGCCTGTATAACTGCTCCCTAACCCTAAAGATATGAATGACATTGCACCCGACCACCCAGCACGTCAAGAAGCGTATCGCAGCCTATCACAATTCAGAATTAAGATGCCACCATTTGACTAACAGATAGATTATCCAATCAGAGCACAATGAAGACATTTTAAGCCCACCTCTACTCTGATTGTAACCAATCAGAACGGAGCAGTAATTACTAATTCATTACAATGCAAAGGGGAGTGACGCAGTTATTGTAGATCTATAGATACTCCATGCTTTTTTTTCATATGACCTGAAATCACTTTTTTTTCATCAAGCTTTAGCAGTACGATTCCTCATAAACACATTAAAGGAGAGGAATTCAGATCGTCTTCTGGCGGCTGTATGACGGATCTCTACGTCCCTTGAATTTGGATGCCATTCCGGTTGGAGGTTGCGGTAGACCCCGAGGACTGGATGCGATAACCAGGACGAAACATGCCGCAGCCCAAATCACGAAAAATTGCCATCCTCGGGTACAGATCCGTAGGTGAGTCATTAGAAGATGAAGCTAATAGGGGTTGGTGTGGAAATAACTGCTCCGTGTCCTCGGATGGGACGGTGAGGGGAGATTTAAGCGGCCTCTCGAGTGAGTTTAAATCCATTATGCGAACGGTTTACGCCTCCTATAATAGACTTATATTGTAGAGAGTAGGATCTGTCACGCAACATTTCTGAACGTAAGAATGGGCGCCACCAGGTGAGCCCTGGCCTTGTGGTTTTCGTAGGCCTCAAATAGGCTTTAAGATATTTAATTTTTCCCCACTTACTGCTCGTAAGGATAGGTTTCCATCAGTGACCCTAACCCTGGAACCATGTTAGTCAGTGCCATGCTCTGTATAGGCCTGACGGTCCAGTGGTTCTGACTCATCACTGTGTGGTTTAACGTATCGCATCTGAAATCAAAGAAGCACAATTTGTACGCACTGGGAAGATGTTGAGGATGGCAAGATGGCACTCACAGATAGCGCGGTTAAAGGGCAGCATCATGGGCAGCATGCCTGTAGTAACGGGAAAAAACCTCTCATATACCCACAGAAAGGATGGTTGCATTTGTTGAACATCTTCCATGATGGCAGCATGTTTTATTAGGACCTTTTTTTTCTTTATTTTTCTTTCTTCTATGTCTTGCCTTCATCCAGGATTCCTTTTAGATTATTTTCTGAGCTCTGTCGTGTCAAAACCCACTCCAGCATTACTGTTTCTCATTATTATTTGTATTTTGCAGGAAAGTCTTCCTTGACAATTCAGTTTGTTGAAGGCCAGTTTGTGGATTCCTATGACCCAACAATAGAAAACAGTAAGTGGATATTTCATGAGCTGTCTCACCCTTTTCTTTTCAGTACAAGCTGTGTATGTGTCAGGACATTTTCACTCAAGGGGTAACCCTCTCCGATTCTGGTGTGTGTGTATGTGTGTGCATCTTTTGTGATTTCTAGTTTAATGTCACATGTGATTGTTTTCACTGCAACCTTCTATTCTCAATGGTCAACGATGGAGACACCATTATGCACAATTATGTGCAACAAGGTATTTGGCTGACTAGCTTAAAGAGTGATATTTACTTCAGAGATTAAATTATCTCAGGTTTCACATGAAAACTACAAATTTGTCAGAAGCACATCTTCAATATTTTACATTGTTGTGAATGTCCTGTATGATAAAATATTCTAAGAGTCTTTACAAAAGAGAACTGGATTTCTTTAATTGGCTCTTGAAAATGTTTCACCTCTCAAAGTTTCTTCAGTTTAAGGTTGAAATATCTTCAAGAACCAAAAGGAGAAGTTCACCTGGCTTCTGTTTCATCCCTTCCCATGACCTGGTTGAGATACTACATAGACTTATTACCATTGAATGAATAATTCCACAAGTTAATAAATAGTTTATAACCGTTATTAGGGTTGCTGTGTGGCAGCAAAAAGGCAATCATAAGCTTTCTTTTTAAAAACGTTCATCTACCTTTTTCAATGAGTGTGTTTACATGTGCCTTTATACATATCATGGCTTTCAAAAGTCTGGATAAGTTACCCGGGGCACTCCAAGCAAAAACATTGTTTCCTAGTAAAGTACATTGTGGCTAAGGTGATTATGATAAAAGATACTCACAACTTTATACGCATGATCAAAAGCCCTGAAACCTAAATGACCAAATGAAACTTGAACAGAATAAGACTAAATGCTATGATGCAACTAAAACCAGGGCAACTACTAAAGATATATATTTTTTTCTATCTATTCTAAGTATTTTTCTGTATCTATGAAGAGTGAAAATATATCTGTCATGCTTCCCCTGATTCGTTTATGAAATTATTATTATTATTATTATTATTATTATTATTATTATTATTATTATTATTATTATTATCTTGTCTCACCAAATCCTAAAACTCTTACAGAACAGAGAACCACAGAACATGATTTTTAAAATCCACATTTATACTCAAACATGAGTTCTTTTATGAAGTGGCACCTTTTTTTTTTTTTTTAACAGATTTATCTTTTCCACATTCATATTTTATAGACATGCTTTTCTGTATATCTGAGCAAACCAAGCACTTAGAAAGCTATTTAACACCAACTAAATGTTGGTGTTAAAATGTCACTTTTATTCACTGTATATTGTTCCAGTCAGTTGTTATTATATGTGCAAACCTTTACTTAATTACATTTTCATAGTTTTATAGGTTTCAGAAAAGTTTTTTTTTTATAGCAAGAGGCTCTAATGACAGCTGCATATTTGGCACCATTAGAGAAATAATGGATGGAATATATCCACAAGCACAAGGAGTGAAGAGATCTCCAGCTCTGAGGTTCAGTTCAACGTTACCACATAAATTAATTTTAACATATCTTTATTTTCAATCAAACTACATTAAAGATTAACAAAATAATAAAAGAGACAGATGTAAACAAAAAGGGAACGGCCTCAAAATAACCTAAATAAAGAGTAAAAGTTACTTCAAAACTACTCAAAAAATAAACACAAAGAAACACGAAATAACTCATAACAGCCAATTTACAAAACAGTTTAAGTCACTCAAAACAATCACAACAACAATTAAAATGACAGAAAACAACCAAATATGGTAAGAATATCAACAGTAACATACTATAAATCTGAAAAACTCCACCAGCCTTAGTAATACTTAACTAAATGACAGTGAATAACAATATTCTGTTGTTACCCAGCAGGGTGCAATGTTCCCTCCAAAAACACAGTAGAAACACTCCACCAGCTGATATCACCCGTTTCCACACTTTTTAACAGAGAAGACAACAGAAAGGGAAAAAACTTTTGAGATTCTCTCAGGTACACGGCTGGATATCTCACGCCTGCAGAGGGAAACTTGCTCGAAGGCACTTTAGACGGCACGTTTTTTGCAGGACTTGCAGGAGAACATGCAGTAATTCATCAACCTCTTGAGCACAAATGATCCCAGACACTCCAGAGGCTTGAGTCTAAACTTTACCTGCAGGCTGTTTCTCTTTCCCCTGACATGTTCGCACACATTTACCACCCTGCGGTTCTCAGCCGTGTGGTCTGTATCTATAAATAATCCCTGGATGCTTAACATAAAGTCATGTCAGCGTTATCAGTGAGATGCTGCAGGCCGTGGGTTTCCTGCGTCCTGCGATAGATAATGAAACTCCTCGACAGACAGATATTGACAGTCCTGCGCTGAATGAACTCGGTGGTACCAAGCTGGATCTATAATTGAGTTATGTCTTGAAATGTCGAGAGGACAGAGAGTACAGAAGATGTAGTTGGTAATTGTTATATATACACTATTCCCCTTGCATTGTAAGCTTTGCTTTCTAATTTCGGTTTAATTCCTAATCTATTTTTTTCTACTGATTGCAGCATTTACTAAAATGATCACAATAAATGGACAAGAGTACCACCTTCAGCTTGTAGACACAGCAGGACAGGTATGAATGTACACTCAGCCTGTGGTTGGTTTATTGATTTTCATGTAAATATGTGTTGCAACACTAATTTCTTCACTTTACAAATCTTTTCCAGGATGAGTACTCCATTTTCCCTCAGACTTACTCCATAGATATCAACGGTTACATTCTGGTCTACTCTGTTACATCTAATAAAAGGTACATGTTCACCTCTGCAGCTTAAAAGCAGCCCAATATCTCTCCAGTGCTGCGTGATGAGTTGGACTGCATGTGCTTCCTGAATGTTGAAACTGACATTTTTCTTGTCTCTTCCAGCTTTGAAGTTGTGCAGGTTATCCACGAAAAACTGTTGGACATGGTGGGGAAAGTTCAGTAAGTGAAACTTCTTCTCTTTCTGCTGTTCAAGCAAGTCCAAGAATTTTTTTAATATATTATTCACAAATGACATTGTGGCATTTTTACTTTCCTCTCAATGCAGAGTTCCAATTATGCTTGTCGGAAACAAGAATGACCTACATATGGAGCGGTATGTCCTAGTACTCACTAAAATTGTTTTTCATTGGGTTTACTATAGACAGGAGCTATATATGCATACTGTATATGTCAGAATACTGTGTAGTTATGTAATCCCTTCTATTCTGCAAACACAAAGCTGAAACACGATGTCAGCATCTTGCTTTAACTGTAATGTGCTCTACATGAATGAAATGAAATGATTCACACCAGGCTGATGGAATTGTAGAGTTTTTCCTTGAACATTTGTAGCAAATTCACCATTCACAACACCAAGTCAATGGAATTAATTAAATGTACAGATTTCTTAGTTACTATGGCTACACTTTTCTTTCACACTTCAGAGTAATCAGTTGTGAAGAGGGAAAAGCATTAGCTGAATCCTGGAACGCAGCCTTCATGGAGTCCTCAGCTAAAGAGAACCAGGTAATATTTGACTGCTTTGATCAAACTCTTTAGTAATTTTTAATTGCATTATTCTTTTTTTTTCTTTTTTTTTATGCACAGACATAGTTTTGGAGTTAATGTTGCTACTTTTTGCTGTGGGAAAAGCAGGTCCAGGATTGCACTATGGTTGGGAAAACGTGCACACTAACACAGGTTTAGAGGGGAAACAAGCAGATTATAATGATTATATTTGTATTTTCTGAATTCACATTTTGTCAGGTTAAAAAAAGAGACTGTTTCAACTAAAGTTTTAGCACATGTTTCAGCCTAAACTCCAATCTTTCTGACCCTCTAAAGGAAAAAAAAGATGCAAGCATTGAATGTATAGTTATTGAAATAGTTTTTGTTGTGGCAAATCAAGAGCTGCTATTGAGCTGCACTCTGGGAAATGTATAATCCTGAATTTTATGTAACTCTACACAACTTGACTAAAGTTCAGGATATTGACCGCTTCCAACTGTCTCTTTGCAAAGTAGTTTCATTAGTTCATATGGAATCTGCTTTTCCAGTACTGGATTGGAATTGCCTCCTCTTTCTATATCAGCTTTACACTGTTCAGGGTAGCAGAGGGTGGAGTCTACTCCAGTTGCTTTTGGGAGAGGCCGGGCACACCCTGCGGAGGTCGCCAGTCCATCACAGGCCAAACACGGGCGAGACCAACAACCATACATGCAAACACTCACAGCTATGGTCAGTTCAGATTTACCAGTTGAGCTATGATACATGCCTTCAGACTGTGAGAGGAAAAAAAACACAGAGAAACAAGGAGACAATTGCAAACTCCACACTCGGAGTATTGTGTGCTCCAAACAATAGCTCTATAAACACAGCCTTAACCAGCTTATAACAACTCTTTATGTAACATGTGGCAAAGTTTGGAATATTAAGAATGTGCAGGGATTTTGGCTCAACACTCAGCAGTATTTCATATCTGCAGAAGAAACTTAGTCTGCATCTGTTGATAAGCTGGTAACTAACCACTGATTATGAGCACATCACATGTTGTCAAGAGTCTTGGGACAGTAACATGACCAGTGCAGGAAATGAGAAATGTCATTATCTCTGTCTCAAAACATTAGTTTGCTTTCACTGAGGTGATTTGACCAACAGAGACGCCTAAATAAAATGCATCATGTTGATAGAATAATATTAAACAATTGCAAAATTCAGCCAGTGGATGGAATTAAATCAGTAGTAAATATTTATAGTGTTTTGAAGACAGTAAAGCTAGCTGTACTGATTCATAAATCAGTGTAAAGTGGTTATTACTTAACCCGTTGTCAAATGATGTTTTACACTTCACAAGAAGCTTCATTAAAACCCTGAATGCATCAAGACACGTATGTTGATGAACCTCCAACTTCTCCTCTTAGAAGTGCTTAACATGTTACCATTATACACAGCCATCCACTACGTTTGCATTTATCAGTTCCTATTCAAATAACATTAAGTTGCTGCACTAAACCAATCAATACTGCACACATCACACTGGACTGCACTGACTCAGGTCATGCATCTGTCCTGCATGTTAGTGCCCTCTTTCCAGTTTTCAAGTAGCAAGCTGTGTTGTGTTCTTGAAACAAGCTGCTGCAGATGCAGCAGATTTCCTGATAAGAAGCCCTGCTGCATTAGTTGTACCATTGTTGTCGTACATCAGCTGTTTCGAAGCAATGCGATGACTCCACTGATGTGACCGGCTTGCAGTGAGTTTAGCAATCACTACACTCTGATTTCCACGCAGCTTTGCTGAAGTCCACTTCAGCATAACTGTGAGGCATTTTACGCTACTGCAGCTACATATACCAAAACAGAAGGTGTGCTTGAAGACGCCCACACAGTCTGTGTTCTGAAGCCCTACTGCTCTGCACTTGTCTGTTGTGTTTCCTAGTTTCAAGTGGACGAAAATTCAGCGATGCACGGCGGTTCAAAAGTTTATCCTCCACATCACAGCATGCACTATTCACTGCTCTCTGTGTGTTCATTTTCATCTAGGAAATACTGTCTGGCTGAAGCACAGAACACAATGGCACTGGGGAAAACACAAGAGCCACAAAACACTACATATTTTAAGAAAATGCAACATCCAACAACGCAGTATTTCACAAAACTCTGCCAGTATTCAGCTCGTTGGTGCAATCAGTCTATTGGATGAACTGATTATAATTATCCACTTCTTTTGCATTGATTTGGCCTCAAATCTAACAAGATGTATTTACATTTAATTCAGTTGGGCCATGAGTGAGTAATTGTTTCATATGCCAAATAGAGTTATGAAACTGTGTTAATTTTTCTTTTTACATAATCATTCCTCTGAACGGTAGAAAAGATTTTGAGATTCTTTTTGTATGAATGCATTTGTGCTCATTCACAGAGAGTGGGATTAAGGGCTTGCATCAGCTACTGGGTATAAGCTGAAATATTACTTTTAACATCAATATCAGTCCAGAATTAGACACATAAAGAAAAAAAGAAAGAAAAAAGACATAGAAAGCACATTAATATTCCCCAAAAATCAACAACATATGAAGCATCAAAACCATTTCACAAAACGCAATGATAAATATACAGTCCTTTTAAAAAAAGAAAAATTAAATGAAAGGTGTCTCTTTGCTTTCCTACATGCCTCTACTTTATTTGTATTTTTGTAAAATGTCCATTTCTGTTTTTGAGTCTTCTGTTTGTATTTTTTTTGCTTTGTTGTTTCTGAAATGTTTTTCATGTTTTCTGCTCTGTGCTTTTTCTGTTTCAATGATATTTTTGGCTTTAGTGTTGTGTTTGCACATCATACTACTCGTCGAACTTACGTTTCGGTCGGTTAATCAGCTTTGAGGGAAGCTGGATGCAGCGGTGCTCAGCTTCTAAACAAAGACATCTCTGTTGCAACTAAAAGCCTGCGAAGCTCGAGTGGAGGTTGAAAGTTCAAAATGGTGCGAGTGTAGCATGTGACATTGTCCTGTGTGTGTGTGTGTGTTTGTTGCGTCTCTTTCAGACGGCAGTGGAGGTTTTCCGAAGGATGATCCTGGAGGCAGAGAAGATGGATGGCGGCGTGCAGCCAGGAAAAACATCCTGCTCCATGATGTAGAGCCGCCCAATCAACACACAGGACACTGCACTGGGATATCCCGTTACTTGAAGGCTAGCTGCCANCCCCCCGCAGAGTCCTAAATATCCAGTATTGTCTATTTATGGCTCTGACTCCACTGTTATTTATCAGTATTTCCAATTCCCATCTGTCATCCTTGTTTTTCTTCGTGTGTTTGATGAAAAAAAAAAGAAGGATGAGTGGTGGTATCCTTGTCTTAAATTTCCCACAATCCACCCCTTCATCTCTGTGCTCAGCACTGATGCAAAACAGAAAAACGGCATACATAGATGTATCAGAAAAAATGTTTCCTTGTAATAGAAGTGTCGACTAGGAGCAGAGATACAGTAGTAGTAGCTTAATGCATCTTAGCTTCTCATTGTTCAGCTTCCATATGAGCTACAGGCTGTTTAAATAACTCAAGATAAGAGAATTGTCATGTTTGCCATGCATATGCTCTTTCGGCAAACACAGACGTTTCTTCTGATACATCATGCTGTTTAGGCCCTCCAGTATACAGCTCTTTTTCTACTTCATCACCTCGCAAATCCTCTCTGTCCCTCAGTTTGTTTCATAGCGGTTACTGTCAGCCAAACAAAATTCTGCATCCATTTTCTAATGTTGAAAATGTTGTACAAATGTTTTTGATTGTAATCATTAAAGCAAAAAGTGGTTATGTAAGCTTGGTCGTGGATTATTCTGAGCACAACTTAATTTGTTGGCACTTTTCAGTAAAAAATGTCAGTTGTTTTCTAGATTAGTAACAAAGACTGAAAAAAAATACAGCAAAATCTTCTAATCAGAGGGAGAAAGAATTTTTAGAAAAGCCAGATTCAAAGAGCAGGGAGCATACACATGTAATAATTAAGGTTTGTTTCATCTCTTTGTTGCGGAATAAATACTGCGTTATCTTTATTCAAGGAATGGAAATGATATGCATCATTTGAGAGAAAATCAGAGGCGTGTTGCAAATGAGAAGTTCAACAAATTGGAGGCGTGCATCTTTTACAACTGGAGAATAAACCCCACAGATATGCTGGGGAATAACAATGAGTAAACACACATGCTCTTTTACAAACTCTTTTATTCACCAAGGAAAAGAAATCTCAGAGGGGTATTTTTTATTCTTCCCTAAAAATAGCTGCTTTCGTGTTTGCACCCGACATCTGCCTGCAGCAGCTGCATTTTGCTGCAGGAGTCATTGGGGGTTGAGTGCCTTCGGCCTTTTTTCTGACGGAATCTTAAAAGGTGTTGCACATGTCTTCGGTGCAGCACTTCATGTCAATGTAGGCGTTTATCTTCAGCATTTGGCAGTCTGACAGAGCCATACATTTCTGATAATTGCCATCTAAAAGAGTCAGATGAGAATTTTGGTTCAGTCTGATATTTATGCAATTCACAAAGTTTGAACAGTTTAAGAGTTTTGACAATGATGCTGACTTGCTGTTGGTTACGTGCTTAGATGTACGTAAAATGTTTTACAGCCTTACTTCTCTTTTGACAGAATGTTCATGTGTTACATGAATGTACTTTTTAATATTTCAGTAGTTTTGCAAACTCACATGGGGGTCTGAGGAAATTGGCCGCAGCACAGGCATCCTTCTCCGGGTTACAAGTCTCTACACTGAGCTCACACTTGCCTCCGGCCTTTCTCGGGACACAGCGATGACAGTTTAGAGCCTCACCTAAAAAGAGAAAAAGTATGAACATATTTCAGACTATTATTCTGATAAATTGCAGCTGCTGTTCTATGTTAAAATCTTTGTTAATGTCTTATGATCATCACAAATTTGTTTCATTTCTTTGTCGCTTTTATGTCCAAGATTTAATTCAAACAATCTACTGTGAAATTAAAAGAAGTACATTTAAGCCTCGGGCAAGTTGGCCGAGACTGCTGCTGCAAAGGCTAAAAGAGAAGGTAGATTTCCCCGTTGCACAGCAGCAGAGGTTGTGTTTATACAGTTGAGAATCAGTGACAGACTCACCAGCTGTAAACAGCAGGGCGATGGTTAAAGCCAAGACCAACAGCTTCATTGTTTCGTTCAGCAGTGCAGCCTACGACAGATAAAGCACAGATTTGATAGCATACACGATGCTTTCCCATCTCCAGATTTTATGGCTGGGAATCCATGAAATTAAACTTGATTTGAGTCTGTAAACTCTCAGTATAGGTGAGCATCTCGTAATTTTAAGGCATTAAGCAGTGTTGACATTCAATTATAGAAAAAATAAGCCAATACTGATTTCATATTGACACAATGAACCTGATTCCAAAAAAGAGCCAACAAGGTTAAATACACACAAAAAAGATAACTATGTACCCAGAAGCCGTGTTTCAATTGCACATACCTCACTGATATGTCCACTTCGGTGTCTGCCAAAGACTAATGTGTGTTCATGAACTTTCTGTCTTTTTATACTCCTTTATACTTGGTTTTGTCATGGTAACGTCCGCTTAAGAGTCAAGTGTACGTCCCATATCCCTGCTGAGTCTATTTGCTTAGCACCTTACTGGCCTTGGGTACACTGTGTTCAGGGGTTATGCTTTCCCAATGGATTATGCAAGAACAGTTCACCCTTTGTCCGATGTGAGAATTTTCCAGAAAGTAAAGTATGCATTGATATCAAACTCAAATAAAAGGTTGATATCAGTGGGTTAAGAAAACAAATGCACATCAGTCAAATTGATTAGGTGTTTGCTTTGGGTGGATTATGTCTGACACATATGAGACGGCACACCTTTAGCTTTTAAATCAGCATTATCACCAGATAAGGGTTGACTGACATAAAGATAAAATCTGACTTGATTTGAGCATGCATGTAATATACTGAATGGGACTAAATACGTTTTAAAGTTCTAAGCTGAAAAATTCACATTTGGTAAACACCTAAACACAGCTTGACCCATTTTCTTGTCATTTCTTTAAGTCTTTAGGAATAGTTCTCGAGTCTTCTTGAAGGACTTTCCATAGTTCTTTGCATTCTCCCTGTTTTCCCTCTTTAAGAATATCTTCTTGAAAGCCACTTTCCATAGATTTCTTATGAGGCTTCAGTGAACAGTAGATGGACTAACTGAGGGTTCAGGTGCATCCTCAGGTCATGTGTAAGATTTTTGCTAGATTTTTTGCTACCATATCACTTATCTGCTGTACATAATCCTTTAACCCTGCCACCTCTTCCTTTTGTCCTCCATGACGTGTACAGTTTGCTCAGACATTCTAAGGACAAACTACTTGTAACACGCCAAGTTTTCAGCTCTTTAGGAAATGTAA
>JAPMNP010709461.1:0-10381 GCA_029874935.1 Atherina boyeri
TTTCTCAATTAAACCGGAGTCCATCTGCCCCACTGATTCAAAGCTCACACCACGTGGGGAGAGCTTGTACGCACACACACAAACAGCAGACATACACACACACACACACTCACAAACACACACACACACAGACGGCTTGCAGCCCAGCAGTGCGTGACCATCATCACTGTAGTGTGTTATCATATGTGGAGCACATACTTACACATAACGTGCTACACATGTTAACAAGCTGGGACATTGAGCGGCAACATGTAAAGAATGAGGATGCGAGTGAAGCTAATAAGGATTTAGAGAGTAATCCACTATTACAATGCAAGAAGGAGAGTCAGAGCAGGGAAAGGCTGTTTTTATGCTCAACCTGTACACAAAAACAAACACAATGAAGCAAAAACAGGGTTGTGTGATTAGTACAAGCTGTGTGTTACTTTTGGTTCTTTGTGCATGTTTTATACGAAACATGCTTTCACTTCTGTTTCTTCTTTCTATATATGACCAGAAACCTAATTGGGAGGGCTCCTTTTCCACTTAAACTTATTCGATCAATTCTCCTCTGCTGTTAGGAACATTTAAAATTATGCTCATCAGTTTCATTTGTCTTTGTTGAGGTCAACTCATGCCGATCAAGCAATTAAATCCTCCACCTCCACATGCTTTATCTTCCACCCTTTCGCCCCCATCACTGACATTTTCCTCTCTTGTACTCTCCATTTTAGGCCACCTCCCAGAGAGACGGGGAGAGCTCACGGCCACCATCTCCTCCTCCTCCTCCACCTCCTCCTCCCTCTCTCAGCTTCCTTCTCTTCCAGCAAGCACACCCTCACACTCCTTCCATCTGATGCCGGCTGGATGCAGACCGGAGGATTTCCAGCAGCTTCCTGACTCTGCGCTCCCTTTCCTTTCTCTATCCCTTCCTCCTCCTCTGTTATCTGGAGCTTCTCCTCCTTTTTCTCCTATTGCTTACCACCAGGATGTGGATCTCGGCGGCTCTTTTCCTCTCTGGATTTTCTGCTTTGATCCACGGTGAGCTTGCCTACATGTCTCCTTCTCTCTCTGTCTTTCATTCAGGAATCTGTCTGCAGCAGTGGCATTTTATAGAAATTCAGGAACAGGAGTTGATCTTTTTTGATGCTTCGTCTGTAAAACCTAAAAGAATGAAAGAAAGGGAGAAAGACTCTGGGAGAAGAAAAGTGAGAATCTAGCTCACCTGTTTGCTTGCTTGTTTACATCTCTGGGTTTCTCTTCCTCTTATGTGTTCTTGTTTGTCTGGAAACACTTGTTTAGGGCTTGGATGCATCTGCATATGTTTCATTAGATTGGCATCCAGTATAAAGAGGAAAGCAGGAGTCAGAGTGTGCAGGAAAAAAAAGTCAGAGCCACGGAATGTTTCATTGCGTTTTTGTTCCCTGTTCATGCTTGTGACCACATCTGGGGGTCTCCCAAAAAGATCAATTTAATTGCATGTACAGGTCAGCTCTTCCATTTTATTTCTGTTGTGGATGTATTGCTGCATCCAGGCTGACAGGCTTCGAGCAACTGGATTTTAAAGCTGACAGTGGATGACAGAGCTGAAAGGAGAGTGGGTGAACTTTCCCTACAGGCAGAAGTAGCAGCAGAGAAACAGTGTCGGGTCTGTGTTTAAGAGGAAGTTGTAGATCAAAAACCAAACAGCATAAAAGACAAGAGGATGGGGACTGTAAAAGTTTCAAACTGTGTTTCTGCAGACTGACTTCTGAAGCCAAAAACATCCAGGACTTTTCTTTTTGACTTGCTTTGAAGGAAGACCCTGTTACAGCACTGAACCTGGATATNTTTATTTTCTGCTCAGTGCAGCCTGCATCTGCTTTCCCCCCACACTTTATCCGTGTAACAACATATTTTCAAACTCGCACATCCTGGTTTTTAATCGCTGCACTGAAACTTTAAAGGTTCAATGATCATTTGATTGTTTTTAGTGCCTTCAGAAATTTCTGGATCTTGATTTAGAATGTGGAAAAAAGCTCTGAGCTTGGCTAAAGCTTGGCGGTGACACAGTATATGCACTTTAAAAGGACAGAAACCTGAAAAAAATACATTTACAAAACATTCTTTACATTTTTAATTGGTCTTCATATTTTCAGTTGACCGCCGGGCCTTTCAAACTAACCTAATTATGGATTAATTTGAGCCAATTATGCTCTGATAAGCTTCCTCATCTCCTCTAATTAGTTTACTGAATGTTCTCCAAGCTCCCTTTTAATCTTTCTCCTGTTTGCTAATTTCTTTTCGGATTCTCTGCGTTGATGTGGAATATTTCATTCTTACTGTGGAGTTGGATTGTTCCTCCATGTCTCATTTGCAAATCTTGATCTGTGAAGTCAAGATAAGTGTGACTAATGGTGATGAAATACCATGCTAATTTCTTCAGCAAATTTCCAGTTTTTCAGCCAATCCATCTTTCACTTTCATTATACATGCTCACCTAGATGTCTTCATAGATCGAGAAGTGCAGGCCCTCAACGCCAAATCATCTGATTCGATCAGCGATGATTCCCAACTCACTTTGTAGAGCTTCATGTGTAATCATTTTGCTGGATTTAAGAGGCCGTTTTCTGGCCCTGTCAGTGTCCCTGCAGGGGCCACACCAGAGAAACCTGCTGAAGAACCTCCTAAAGGACTACAACCGGATGGAGCGGCCAGTGGGCAACGACTCCCACCCTCTCACTGTCGTCTTCACCCTGAGTTTGATACAGATCATGGATGTGGTAGGTGTATACAACCACCACTCTTCTCAGCCTTACCCTCAACAGATGGATGAGTAATGGTGTGTGACAAAACATCTAAAGCACAGCTCACCTGTGTTCTCAACTTTTAATTAGATCTTCTTCCCAGAGAACGTTGAGCGTATGCTCATCTGCAATCAGTAAGGAAGTTAATCTCAAAAATGAAATAAACAGATACCATGTGATGTCATCTGTTTATTCCTGAAACTGTTTTTCTGGTGATGATAGTCAGATTTTTTAACAATTTGATCTGTATAAGACTTTTAAATCAAAGTTTGAATAAAGTTGAAGAGTACAAAAACAATGAAAACATGTGAATTAATAAGGAATTTGATTTTTAATCAGAATATTCATCTGGTATTTAACAGAAACACACCACAAATTCAGCAGATCTGATGGAGCTGAGGAGATTGAAGAGCCGCAAACTCAAAAGCCTGGTGTTGAAATTGAAACAGAATATTGATTATATGCCTTAATTTGAGAATGGAAGAGGTTGACCTTTAGAATAACCTGCTAAACAGTTCTTCTATATACTGGGGGTGTTACATCTGACATTTTATGTGATTAAGTTTGAACTAAACTCTGGATTTTACTGATCAAAACTTGGGATGATGTGGGGCATTTGGCTATTTTCTTTTTTTGTCAGAAGTCAGGCTGCTACATGTTGGATCAAACATTAGTTTTATTGTTGAAATATTTTGCGAAATCATTGTCAATCCTCTGTTTTGTGACCTAAAGGTTGATTCATTCATGCAATATAATAAGAATGTTTCAAATGTCTTGCAGGATGAGAAGAACCAGGTGTTAACCTCTAATATGTGGTTACAGATGGTAAGAACCCCCGATACTGCATGTTGGGCGGTGATGTATTTTCAGCTGTGAGCTAATTTAAATCCTCTATAACATGTAAAATGATGTCATGATATTTGATTTTTTTTTTACTTTTTATCTCTAAATATTAGAAAGAAGAAAGTTAGATCTCACCTCTTATGAGAATACAGGTGTAATTTCTGGCAATTAAATGGTTTATTTCTGTATATCTGGAATTGTAGAGAAAATGGCTTGCCTGTAATCAACTCTGTCACAGAGTTAACCTCTGTCTGTGCATTTAAAGAGTTGGTTCGACCACTATCTCCAGTGGAACCAAAGTGAACATCCTGGAGTGAAAAATCTTCGCTTCACTACAGATCAAATCTGGACACCAGACATCTTGCTCTACAACAGGTAAAACACACACCTGAATACGCAGCTCACATGCACACACATCAACAAGTAATCCCACTTCCTCCCTTGTCCTTCCTCAGTGCAGATGATGACTTTGACTCTACCTTTAAGACCAATATTCTGGTGAACTCCAGTGGCTATGCCAAATATCTTCCTCCAGGTGGGACCCTCCTTTTTTCATTTGAAATTTTTTCCAATCATTTGAACTCTATCATGAAATTCTATTTTATAACCTCATTTCCCCAAAGCACAGCAGCAGCATCTCATTCCACAATCTCTGCATGTCTTCATGTTTGTACACTTGACATTAATATTTCATCAGTATAAAACAGCATTCCTGGTTAGACACTGATTGCAGTGCTATTACGTCTATAAATAGGTGACACTCGCTTCCTCCGCTTCCTTCCTTAACCTCAACGCAAGACCCTCGTAAGGCTGTGAAAGCGATGACTCCCCTGGGTCTTCACGGGGCTTTGCTTTATATTTTCTCAGGCTCTTCTTTATGCACCAGATTAAAGTAGCTCGAGAGTGAATCCCTTCTGCTGTTTGGGGGGGTAGAGCTGAAATGGCCTCCTGCAGTTACAGGCAGAGATGTGTGCTCAGCCTTTGTCAATTCAATTCAGCGGACAGGTTTATTAATAGGGCTGCTGAATGTAAATACAGCTGTTTAATTCTATGACTTGAATCAGATTCAACCAGGGGAGGATTGAAAAAGATGTTGCTTTGGTGGAGTACATGGGGTGGAGAAAAGGGTACACAAGAAAGATGGAGATAAAAGAATGAAATCAAGAGAAGAATGGCTGCTGCTCCTGAGCTGTTAGGGCATGATTATTGACTGTAAATAAAACACAACAAGTCTGTGGGCTGAAGGCTAGGATCCCAAGGTGGACACAAAGTAAATAATTTAGATGTGGTGGATCACAGGTGTCTTATGCATACATTTTGTGGCTGCAGAGGTCTTGTTGCATTTGGAAAAATGGCATTTCAGATTTGGTGTAACAGATTCTAGCTCTTATCTGGAATGGGTGACATTTACAACAAGTAAAATTGTGTCTAGCCCTTGCCATGCCTTCTCGCAAAATGATTTTTGAGGATTTGTTTTTGCAACTGCATCTGCTCTGAAAGAAATAGTTTCAAGCGGCAGAAAAAGAAAAAAAAATCCAAGTGCCTTGTGTGAGAGTGTTGCTTCGAGGTTACTACATATCTCTGAGAGACAGGTTAGAAAAAAATACTCTGAATGCAGGTGCACCATTAAGGCAGAGCTACTTTTACCTTGGTGCTTTTCTGATATAATGGCACCAATTATAAAGACTTTGTCCTTGTGGAAAAAAAAGAGGCAAGAACTCAAAGTTACTGACAGAATCTTACAATGCAAAAAATAGCTTGAAAAGGAAATGTATAACTCGAAGTAAAAGATCAACCTCTGCTCTCAAACTAGTATTCAAGCTGGCAACCTCCTTACTCTGCTTTCATTTGAGTCTGAGGGCTGATTTGCATGTCGGCAGGCTCATAATGAACATCTCTACTGCGAGGCTTTCCTTGGCATTCGGTTTTCTGTGTATGTCTCCAAATTCCTTAACAGGCTTGATCAGTTTATTTCTGTAAGTACATTAAAGGCTGCAGTTTGCCGACCCCTGCACAGATCATCGTGATTTTCTTTTTGAGGAGAGGATAACAGCCCCCAAGTGTGCTTTTATATTTGTGCATGGGTGTGCTGATGCATATATGTGTGCACATTTCCTTGACATGATAAAAATGTTAATCTCATTAGGGCACTATGCGCAATCTCATTTTTCAGTGCTACTGTGGTTGTTGTCTTGTGTTGCTGCTGAGGCTTAGTGAACAGCTGTGTGTGCAGGCAGAGCGGAGAAGAGTGACAATACTGCTGCCAGGTTTTTTTCTTTATAGACACGTCTTTGATGGGAGGTTGTTTCTTATCTAGTCTCTGCTTTCTCTTCGCCAGCCTCCAAACTGAATTGCAAAATTGCAAACTCTCTACGGACCCGCACAATGTTAAAAAAAAAAGTCCTTTTGCAGTGTTCAGGCTTGCTTATGATGAAACATTTTTCATATAATTTCTGTACAAGAATATAGTCTTTAAAAGGAATGAATTATTCTCCCTCGCAAGCAGCTTGATTTAAGACAGATGCTGAGCCTCAGATATGTCTTTCCTCTGTCACACACTGTTCCCAGTCAAGCTGTAACTCCCTGCCCTCTTTCCTCCTGTCTGTTTCTCAGGAATCTTCATGAGCACATGTAATGTGGATGTCCGCTGGTTTCCTTTTGACATTCAGAGGTGTGAGTTGAAATTTGGCTCTTGGACGTACGATGGCTGGCTCCTGGACCTCCAGATGACTGATGCTGACATCTCAGGCTACATGCCCAATGGAGAGTGGGATCTAATCGGTGAGTAGGGAGAAACATATGCATTGTGTCTTAATCAAAAACCTCCAGTTATATAGCAACCAAATCAGTCTCTGTGTGTTTTTGCAGGTGTTCCCGGCACCAGAAGTGAGGTCTTTTATGATTGCTGTAAGGAACCCTACCCGGATGTGACATTTGTTATTACAATACGGCGGCGGACACTGTACTACGCTCTGAACTTGCTCATCCCATGCGTGCTGCTGTCTTCTATGACTTTGCTGATCTTTGTGCTGCCAGCTGACTCTGGGGAGAAGATTTCACTGGGTGAGTGCAGCAGACACTGTAAAGAAACAGATGGACAAAAGGCAACTGCCGTGGAGCAAGTAGACAAGATTGGCTGGAGAAGTGGGATTATTAGTTTTATAGTATAGTTTTATAGTATAGTTCAGTTTCTATCTTCAAGAATGCACGTGAAGTAATGATGTAAAGTCCAGTGCTGTGCAAATGTCTTGAGTCATCTCAGATTTTCTTTATGTATTGCCAGAAAAACTGGATATGAGTAATTTATTGAAGCTTTTTCAACCGTAGATATGATATCTATTGTTATCTACAAGGCAAAAACCCAGTTTGCACAATTTTTCCATTAATTCTTTCAAGTAGTCTACAATAGTAGTTCTCTAGGCTTTTTGAAGACTTGTCCAAAGCTCTTCGTTGGATGTTGGCTGCCTTTTGTTCTGTTTTCAATCTAGATGTTCCCTCAATGCTTCAGTAATGCTGAGGTCTGGGTGGAATCATCACTACGTAACACCTGTTGCCACTGATTTTCAGTCCAGTTCTTTGACACGCCTCAGCCTATCCTCCTGTTTCACTCTCTGAAGAATAGCTTGTGGACATCCACCTGACTTCAGTGAACAGTAAATAGATCAATGGAAGGTCACCTCTCAGGTCTTGTAGCGGGTCTTTGGTAGATTCTTATCTCATTTCTTAAGGACATTACTTTCAAATACTATTCATTTGCTGTACTTTTTCTTTTTTTTTTGCTCTTCTTATGCTCTACACTGTTTTTTTTCTCTACTTGTCCAGTTACCAAATTCATTTTAGGGCCACATTGCAAAATATGTTGAGAAATGTCAATTTTCAGCAAATGGCTCTTTGAGAATCAACCTGTTGGTGTAAACATACTGCTTTGACTGTCAAATAAGTCGAAAAATTATGTGACTTTGTGACAGGCTGCCAGCAACAAAGATTGATTATTTTGTTGTGAATTGGCGCTGTACATATGACATTGAATTGAGTTAGATATGATTAAAAATGTATTCCTTGCTTGGCTGTCTTATACTGTATGTAGAGACAACACTGGTTTATTTCTTTTACTAGATACCTTTTTTAATGCTTGAATTATTTATAGGTCAGCATTAAGGGCCTTGAGAGAGAGATAAAAAATAGATTTCCTTGAAAAAGTTCAGGTAGAAGGACTGGACTGGATTGAAAATGAAGGGGTTTGTATTAAAAGAATATATTTGAAACAATTTCTCTCAGCATCTAAAACCTTTTTCGAGACTGGAAAACTATTCCTTAATCCCAAACAAATGAGAGGTGATTTAAAACTTTTGTAAAGTGCTGTAGCAAAAACAAAAAGGAGTTGGAACTCTCGGATAACAGAATTTGATTAAACTAAGAGCGCACATGCATTTATAGTTTTCATATTTTTGTTGGACTCACTGACAAATCACTCAGAGTACTATCTGAAATATTAAGTAGATGCTGTTGATGGGACTTTCACAACTATGGGGAGCTGATTTAAATATGTGCTGTGTTATTAGCTGTGTTTCCCGCCAACTAAGTGGTAAATTTTTTTAAATGTTGTGAAATAGGTAATGTGCATCAGACATGTTTCAACTCTGAGAATTAGAGAGAAAGAACAGAGCAGTTAGTATTGTCAGATGATGAGAGTAAATACTACATGCAGACCTGGAGAAGACGATAACAAAATGTATAGGAGAATCTTGCAAAAATGCAAAATTCAAAAAGGTTTTTAAACTTTGTGATTATGATTCAGATTTTTTCATTTGGCCTTTTCCATTAACCTTTTCTGATGTTCAATTTCAAAATGCACATATAGTTGAAAGTCTAGCCTGGTTTGTCTCACCAACAAACCTCTCACACACTTTGGATTATAGATTTTCAGGCCTCGATTGTTTCTTTAAGGACTGCAAAGCCTCGTGCAGCTCCAAACCATATTCTCCTTCCACAATTCTTCACCTTTCAGAAAGATTTTTGGTGTTTGTTGTCTCATTTTACAAAACACTTAGCCTTTATACAATCATTTACAAACCTCAGGCATACCACAATACATTTCTCTTAGGAGAAGTGGTTTTCTTTATGCATATAAACACCATACTCATTCACTGTTTTCCTAAAAAGTAGAGAGCTGAATAAACCAGGATTTGGTGAAGTTTTCTTCTGTTGTGTTGCTGTTGATGAATGGGCATTGTGCTTTTAGTGTGATATTTGTGGGATAACCACTCTTTAAAAAAATACTCAAACCAGTAACAAAAGTTGAATTCTGTCGATTCCAAAAGATTCAACTTTTTCATATGCACAGTATTTATATTTTTCTTGCCTTCAGATAGTGTCCCAGAAAAAATAAGGACACCGCACCAAACAGGAAACAGAAAAACATGAATGCAAGCAGTGCAGGTTTCAAACTTTTTCAAAACAGTCTTCACTGCAGATGTCATAACAGAAAAGACATATATTCAAAATGTAAGAAACTTACCTTATACCTAAATCACATGCTCCACTTCAATTTCCCAGAGTCCCCCCTATCAGTGTGAATAAAGACTGTTAAAAATAGAATATTCCCACCAAGTTAACCAATGGAGAATAATTGTATAAAAATAGAGGAGTGGTACAGGAGACTAGCTGGTAAAAGGGAGAGGGATGTAAGAGAGAGAGGGATTACTGGATCAGACAGACAGATGAAAAATGTGAGGAGGAGGAACAGTGAGTGTGTGAGGATGGGAAACAGACAGGTGAAGAATTTGGAAAGAATGAGAGAGGACAGCGCAAAAGAGAAAGGGAGGACGGATGTTGATGATGATGATGATGAGGAGGTGGTGGGAGACAAGCAAATCTCATTATAATAAGCAGGAAGAGAGAGGAAGCAGGTCTGAGACACGTTTTAATATCAGCTTCATCCTGTTTAAAGATGAATGATGTCCATGTCATTAGGATATTAAAGACTGCAGACTGTATTATCTCTCACCATACCACTGGAACAATTAGACACTGAACAGCTCATATTTCAATTGATGAATCGTTTCAGACTTTCAGTAGTAAACATATCAAACATCCTCTGCTCTCATCCAGTTAAATGGAAGAATTTAATCTTTTTACATTCTTGGTTGGGGGCTGTTTGTTGACTGCTTTTGTGTTTTTGAATACATTTATCAGACAGGAAAAGCTATTTGAATACATAACCTTGGATGCTGTGCAAGCATAATTGATGTTTTAAGTTACAGTTTGAGAAGATGGCTGAAAAATTTAATCATATATTTTTTAAATTCCTTATGGGAAATTATATTGTTGCTGCTCAAATAATGAATAATAGTCATTGTCCTGTGGGCATGAATGACTTCCTTTACTCTTTCTTAGTTGCAGTGAAGCTGATGGAGCCTCTGATTCAACACACTATGTTCTCATATTGTGTAGAAGGTGTGCAGTGTCCCTTGTGTTTAGTAACTCGAGCAACATCCTTTGCAAGATCCGATTTAGTGGCTCCAGAGTTGTCCCTAACACAAAGCTAACCCTTTTTATCAGTCTGTTCGGTTTTTAGTGTCACTGCCTCAACAGATGGCTGCAAAGCAGATTGCACTTTTCACATCAGACTTATAGAAGAAACAGTCACTGAAAAAAATTATTAGACCACCCTTGTTTTCTTCAATTTCTTGTTAAATTTAATGCCTGGTACCACTAAAGGTACATTTGTTTGGACAAATATAATGATAACAAAAATAGCTCAAAAGAGTTCA